>JAFMPE010168041.1:659-19655 GCA_024759925.1 Ficus religiosa
AAAAAATAATTTTCAGCAAGTTCATCAACCTTTTAAATAGTGAATTTGCATGCCATATCCTTTTAATTTGTGATATAATTACATCTAATTCCGATCATAAGTGTACAAAAATCTATATTAACAACAATTCATCAAAAAAAAAAAATCCGAATTTTGCATAAAATCAGTTTCATAAAATAGGAACAATACATAAAATAGGAACCAGGAAGTCCAACGATAGAAATTCTGTTCTTTAAAACTTTTCCATTAACTTTGGCTACAATCTTTCCCCGGTCAAATCATAAATAAATCATTGTATTATCGCTTGACAATAGTATAAAGCACTGAGCGTTAACAGTTTCACTCTCTTGAAAAAGCTTTTTATGACAAAACGGTCATATGATGATTTCTCAATCAGATTAACAAATAGTAAAAAGTAATCATTTTCTAAGGTTCCATTAGGAGAACTTTTCCTAAGGCAGTTTTACCGTTAGATTTTAAACTTCTAATTTTACTTCTAACTTTCTCTTTTTTATTTTTAAAAAAATTCAGATTTTAAAAATTTATTATTTTCTCATTTTAAATCAAAATAAGATAATTATTGAATCAAAATATTCATAATAACAAGATGAATAAAATAATATTTATTTTGCATATTTTTTCAGAACAAATTTCAAATTTATGTACTATTTTTTTATATCACAATTTATTTTTAAAAGTCCTTTTTCTAAACACATATTTCCAATTTAACCTCCAAAACTCCGTCTCCAAAAGTCCCTTCAAACGGGCCCTAAAACCTTTTTTTTTTTTTCTTTTTCTGACTTCTCAATTCCCATGAACTGAAGTGTTAGAAAATTAAAAAATATGATAAATTTAGTGAAAATTTGATAGAGGGTCTAGTTTTGAATATTTTTTTGTAATTTTATCTGCTTTTAACATTAAAGTTAATAATTTTGATATTATGAAATGACAAAATTAACAACGTTAATATAATAGTAAATTAAATATGAGGAGGTGTCAAATTGATGACATTCTTTAGCATAACCCTTAGATTTACTGCTGTTGCTGGTAATTTGGTATGTGATGTTGTAAGACGATGGTGTACTTTTGGTAAACTACACCGGTAATAGGCTTTTTGAATGAACAAATTTACTTTTAAACATTACTGGAGGAAAGGAAGTCCATCGGAGAATAAGCTGATAAAATAGGGTTTTAAAGTTTCTTGACCAGCTCGACGACAAATATTCTACGGCCGCACAAAGTCAAAACAGACGATATTAATTTATTAAGAAATTGACCATTTTGAAAGTATAAATATTTTCCACATTTTCTTCTTTTTAATGGGAAAAGAAAAGAAAGACGCAGAAAATTGCAAAAGGTCCAAAATTAAAATTCTAAAGAAACAAGGAAGCTAACTATGGCCACCTTGGCAGGCCAAACAATAATATTAGGTGAAGACAAAAGCTACATCCCTTTGAAGCATTCAAAACCATGTTTTGTGATGGCTTTCATTAATCAGCTTGCCGGCAATAGATCCTAATGGTTGCCTCAGAACAACACGAACATTCTCTGCAGTGAGGCGTAGCATATATGCGGCTGACGAGGCCATCTCCGCATGATTTGCCATCCAAAACAGGTTGGCTCAACCAAATAGGCATCTTTCAAACCGAGCTCGAGTCAGTTGGGATTTTTTCGCAATCTTGATTTTCTTCTACTAATTATCTCAGCTGCCCAGCTCTTTCCGATTTCAGTTTGAAATTTTCCTGATCAGACGAATAACCACGTGAAAATGATGGACAGGAACAATAAAAATAAAAGGAAAACAAAACTGTTAAAATAAGAAGTAAACAACTCGTTTCTACCTGCTGTTGAGAGGTAAAACTCATCAAGCACCTTCCCATGCTCTGTACCAACATTACGACATTAACAGGCCCAAAAAAGAAAAAAAAAAAAGATCAGAGAGCTCACTTGGATTTTAATTTCTACAGAAATTTTGAAAAGTAAAAAAAAGTTTACCAGTTTCATATTCCAGTGCTTGGAGAATCATTTCAACCTGCACCAACAAGATGCGGTGAAAAAGTGTCTTATATTAAATGATAAATGGGGAATAAATACGGTGCAGCAATGAGATAACATAAACAATGTCTTGAAATCCTTTTTCGTGTACACATCTGCGAGTATCTCAAAATTTGTTTATTTCTGCTCATTAACAGAGCTTATAAAAGATTTACCAAACTGCCGGAGTAGATTATGTTCTAATAATATTCTGCAAAATACGTAAACAGTAATTACATAGAAATGTTGAGAAAATATAAATATAAAGTATCTAGTGTCAAGACAATACCCTATGAGGGCAAAGAGATGCCTCTATGAAGGATTATTCAAGCCATTAGTTTCACAAAGACAGTAATAAGCAGGTAATTCAGATTTAGGAACTTTTCCGAAGATGAACCTATTTTTTTTAAGTAAACGGTGAAGACTGTATATACTTTTTGCTAATAAATTTTTTTTTTTTTAATTTGAAAAGTAAAAGTTTTAACATGCTATGATGTTACATTCAAAATGTCAGAAGGTACATACTTTGTCAAAATCTTTGACAAGATTAGCTTCTATAGAAGAATTATTTTCATACTCTTCCCATAGTTCTTTGATCTCTTCAGCTGCAGCCAACACAAAGTAAAAATAGAAACTTAGTTTTATAGAGTCAATATTTAAGTAACTAGGAACACTCATCATAACAACCATGTCAACTCATAGTTGCATACCCCTCGTGCCCCCACCAAGAACTTCACACATTTCCTTTAAAGCTGCCCGCTCCATCCTGCTCTTTTCTTCTTTGGGCACGCCATCAGATGGTGTTATATCTCCAACAATTGCTATAAAGTCAAAACCCAGATCAAATATTTAATAACAACGACCATAGATACGCACACGATGACATGACATAGTCTGGAGAATTATGACGTACAGATTGCGCAACACGTCAATGAGAGTTTTCAGGTTAAAAAATTAGCCCTGTATGGTTAATGATCCTAACCGGCCTTGGGAGGGGAAATTGAAAGATTTGGGGCAAAATTTAGCAATTCAAACATGCATGTGTGCAGTCTTACACAGACCTAATGCCAATCTTCTTTCCTACTATAGTTGGACTTCGGGTGCATTACCCAGTGTATTAGAGCAAAATTGTATAGAAAGTAGCCTGGCATGGTTCTATGACATGCGCCGGAGCAACAAAAACAAAAGAACCACCTTAGAGTTTAGACCTCAATAAAAAATTGATCTTCCTTTCTCCCTAAAACCTTAAATCTAGTTCTTCTGCTACGACATGAATCTTGATTCAAAAAGTAAACAACTATGCCTTGTAAAAGGTTCCATCACAGGAACAAATGTATTCTTCAACTAAATCAACTTCAACAGTAGCACTATTTGTGGCCTTATAGCTAATAGACAAAGATGCATTGAGGTCGCCATATTCAATACTCTATATGACCAGAGAAGTTTACTAGATTAGATTCAATTAGCAAAGTCAAATGGGAAACACAATTTAGGGATCCACAAATAACTAAAAGCATAAAGGAACAAAAGATACCTTCTGCAATATCATGCACAATTGCTATCTTAATACACCTGTTGAAACAGGAATAAAAGATAAAAAGGGAACGAATGAATCAGCATAAAAATACCTCAAGTTAAAATCATTTAAAAAGAGAAAAGAATACCAAAACGAATAATACTACGAGAACCAAAATTGTTTTACCAATTTTGGATACAATATGATGTGGTTGAAAACTTTCCACTATTTCATTTATTAACAAGACCTGCAAAACTAACTCATGCATGTTTTACCAACTCTACTCTAACAAGTCAATTGCCAAATAATTTCATATCCAAAATAAGTGAAGAACTTGGTGCTCGTAGCATTATTCTATCTGAAATGTCCAGACATCCAAGCATTAAGGTCCGGTCTTTAGACAGACAGGGCCGAAGCATTCTCCGAAAAAAATCGTATGCTCCTCTAAGCTGACCAAGAGAGGTAGGGGAAAAGAGAAAAGTGAATGAACCCATTCTTTCAGTTAATGGATATAAATACATATATACGCGTGATGATACACAGTGGAAAATTGTCATAGGTTTCATAAAACTGAAACTATTACTTTGGCCTGCTTTTTTTTTTATCCGGTTGTATTTTGGTTTCATAATGTATGCTTCTTCTTCTTCTTTTTTTTTTCAAGGACGTGTATCATTTTTGTATATCCATACATGTTGGATTAAGTAACCTTCCAGACAGATCTAAGGAAAAGAATAGAGAACATAAACCTTGGTATAAAGTGGAAATACAAAATTCCAACCTTTCTTTGTCTACACCAGGAAGGTCAGTGGCAATCAAAGACATCAAAGCCATGCGGTACATGTGATCAGCAATCGACTCGGGACTCTTTATTCCATGGTTTATCCATCCCTTTCTTTTTGTTGTCTACAGGGGCAATGGATAAAAGGAGAATATGAATGTTGCAGGCCAAATCCATATTTATATAACCTTCACATGAGAAATTTGTCCAATTGATAACTTTAGAGAGTGAAATTAGCAAAATAACCTTATTTCATTCTAACACTCAACCACCGAATCGGTCGACGGTCCTTCAATGTAAAAATAGATGTTCTTGATCGTTCTGAAGTTATTTTGGTAATAAAATTTCTTAAAAATCATATAAAAATAAATGAAAGCGTTTCATTTTTGCAAAATTGGCTCCTATAACATATACAAAAGTGTACCCTCTTGTTATCCTCTTCTTATGAGTAAAACAGATGATTCTTCAAAGTGACCCCCTTTCTTTCAAACGGAAAAAAATATAATAAATACAAAAATGAGAGTACAAATTTTGAACGCATTCTTACTACTTCAATTCTGGGTATATATAGGAATATCTACAAATGTTGAGAGGAATTTCAAAACATCTGTAAAGCCCTAAACATTATAAAATGTCGGAAAATCGCTATTTTCAATTGCCAAGTAGACATGAAATTGAACTCAATTAGTTCCGGAAAATTGGTACATTTCCTATCAATCGACAACAGCAAAGAAACAATTTAATTCAAAGATGTTCAAAACAACATATTGGGGAATGTTATCTCACTAAACCGTTTTGCATGATTTTCTCGGTAACCAAACAGCGAAATTAGGGATTTTTTTTTTTTTTTTTTTGGCGCGCATACCTTGAGGCGACGACACAATGTGAGAAAATCGATAGCGGAGGAAGTGGTCGGAGAGGGAATCGAAGCTTCGGATTCGTCGAAACTCGTCGAAGGCCTGGACCGGAACATGTCCGGACCGGGCGTCTGAGAGCGAACCGACACGAGCCTCGGGGCCGGAGGGTCGGAGTAGAAACCGGTTCCGGAGACGGCCAGATTGCGGAAAGCGAGCGGCGAACGAGGACGGAGGCTCCGGTTCAGCTGAACCGTGCAGCGAGTCGGTGAATGAACCGCCATTTTTTCTTCCGAGATTGAAATGTTGGACTTCACGCCAGCACCAACGACACTGTTCTCTCTGAAAAAGTGCAAAAATTTTGGTTTTCTTCTGTTTTTCTTTTTTAATTATGCGTCCTGATATTTTTGGATCATTTTAAAGTATTTGTCAAAATCACAATCTCAAAAATTAAAATTAACAAAAGAACCTTCTTTCATTTGATAGTAAGAATAATAACTTTCCTTCGTCCGTTTAGTTCATCAGTTTGAGTTGAAAATTTTAAGTTTCAATAGTAATTTTTGTTGACTTTTTTAGAAAAGACAAAAAATTTTTTGGAAAAAAAACAAAAACTGAGATGAAAATTTTAGATTCTAAATGATGAACCAAACTGATGCTAAAATTTTTTAAGGTCATTTTATTAATAAAATTTTTGAAAAACTTTTAAAAAAATATTTAAGTTATTTTGCTAATTAGCTCGATCTTTTTTAGTTTATTTTCTAAATTTTTGTAAAAATTTAAAAACTCTCGTCACTTTATGAATTTTAAATTAGTCACACTGACCCATTTTAATTATAACTTTAGTTAAAAAAGTATACAGAAAAAAAAAGTGAATTAAGTGGAAAGATTTCAACAATTTAGAGATTTAATGGTTAAAATTTAAAAAAGAAGAACCAAATTAGGATTATTGGTGTCCATTATTCTTATTTTTAATATAAATCCTAATAAAATGGTTTTAATATGATAATTTTTAAATTGTAGAGAAAAAAATGAAAACAATCCTAAAATTTAAGGATATTAATGAGAAAAATAATGAAATTTTCCTACTTTGATTCATTATTACAACAATACTGTAAAAATATAATTATTACATCTGCATTCTCTTTAGGTAATTTTTATTACAATAATATTATTAAAAATTAAAAAAAGTCATATTTAATTCTTTATAGAAGATATAAATCGTAATTTTCTCATTTCTATTAATGATTGGAAAAAATCTTTTATCTGTTGCATAAAAAAATTTTCTTCATTCTTTGTGTGAACTTGTTATCGAGTGTTTTATTTCAAGACTATTATATAATATGTTACAGAAAATTTCTTTATTCATTGTGTGACCTTGTTTCTGAGTGTTTTATTTGAACACTAAGTTTGGTATAATATTTTCACTTGAGTCAAGAATATGTTATTATAGTAGCAAAATTTTCAAAACAAAAAAAAAAAAATGAAGTTTCAAAAAGAAAAAAATATATTTCTTTTTTCTTTTGCGTGACTTTTTAAATCCATTCTCACCCTTTATCCCTCTTCTAGTTTTCTTTACACGATCTTAAAAAATGTTCTTTAGCATATTCTCTTTATTTTATTAATTTTGATTTTTTTTTGCCCTCTCTCCCTTCCTCTTCTCTCTTTCATTTCGCTTTCCTTTTCTTTTTACTCAAACTCTCTTGAGCCTTCTCTCTTCCTTTTTTTGTTCCCCCCCTCTTTTCCCATCAAATATTTTTGTGCCCTTAAGAGAAGGTTGACAAAAAGGAGGAATATGCGTTAGAGAATCCAGTATAGCACTTTTTTTTCTTTTTTCTTTTTTAATCTTTCTTTAGGTCGGTGGAACATTTTCGCAAAATAAACATTATTATTTATTTTAATTATTTTCGTAAAATGATATTTACCACAATTTTGACAGTGGGCAAAAGACAGTTTATTCGATGTTTTTCTGGCCCAGCACTCCTTCAGGCAAAAGAAAAAAAGAAGAGAATAAGAGAAAATTGTTAAAACATCGAATAAACATATTTATGTTTTTTTTTTCCCTACTTAAATTTTCAACCATCTATACTTATTTAAAAGAGGTAAAAAAAAAAAAAAAAAAAAAAAAACCTGAATCAATTTTTTTAATTTATTTCAATATCATACTTGGTAATTGGCAGCTTATTTATCTTTCTTCCCGTTCTTAATCTCTTTCTTCATTTTCTCTCATGTTTTCTAAGTTTTATCTCCTTTCTCATGGATTATTCATCTTCAACTTCTAAATAGAAATATTACATATGATGTATTGGCCTTTCTAGTATATTTTCATTTAGGAAGTAAAAAAAAGATAATAATAATAATAATAATAATAATAATAATGAAGTTTTGTTCTGTAATATTTTGACTTTTATGCGGGAAAGCTTTAATTTAAGATCTCTCTCCTTTTTTTTTTTCTTTTCTTTTTTTTTTTTTTGTTTTGGTTTTGAGTAATGTAATTTAAGATCTCTAATTCTAGATATATCCAAGTTTGCTAACTAATATTCTCAGTATGTTTTGTACAATCTGTCCATGCATATGGAAATTAATGTATATATGGATTTTGATATTATAAACGTACGGCAATCAAGAACAATAATTCATCCAATTAATCATAATTAAGGTCTATTCAACCCTCCTAAATCTCGTGAACAACTTCAGTCAAGGGATTCCAGAACACATGCAACGAGAAATATTGAACCTTCCCAAAAAATATATAGCTGTATAATATATAACTATATATAATGTTATAGCCTCCTGTGACTCAATATATATATATATATATTAAACTATTATTTCATTTTAGCTGATATCTGTGAACTAATCACGAAGTCAGCCGCTCCCAAAGCGCTAGCTATATATATATATATATATATATATATATGCTTTATGCTTAGTTTCGATAGTGAAATCCAATTGTTATCAATCCTAAACTATATATGCATATATATATATATATATATATATCTAATCGATCTACTTTTTGCGAAAAGGACAAGTAGTACAAGCACTTGGCATTGGCAATCCTTATCCTTGGTCTGTGAGTACGTCCCTTGCATCATCTTCTCTAAATTTCTGCAACAATATTGATTTTCATTTGTTGTATATACGAGTATATATAAAAGATATATTAGAACCAAAATATTTATGTTAAAAATTCCCTGATTCTATATTCCATTTTGAGTGATAAAATCACAAAAGAAAATAAAAAAATAAATACTTAAGATTTATAGAAATTCATCCTAATATGAGATTATGATAAATCCAAAAGATGTGCCTACTATATTTAAAAAGAAAAACTAATACAGCCATAATTACAAATATGAAATCTCTAAATTGCTTTTAACATGCGTCTGGAACAAGGGTTTAAGATGAAATTTTTAAGTTAAATTTTATTGATTTTTTAAAAACTTGTTATAATTTTTGTTGACTTAAAAAACAAGGTGATAAAAATAAACCTAAAAACTTAGGTTTTAGACTTGTCAACCCAACGGCCTTTGATGAAACAATTATCGTTTGTGCAGACCTTTTAGAGGTGTACGATCTGCTGTATTGTTTTTGCATATATCTAGTATTGATTAGACTTTCAACTTAATATAATATAAATATATATATATATATATATATTATTTCATTATGGCGTTATATGTTGCAGTTATACATATGTGTTTGTATATGTTTTTGCAGGTTGTGAGAATGGAATTGATCAAGGGATTAGTCAAGTTGGTGGGAAATCTGAAGTGCAATCTGAGAACTTTAAGGAGTAAGAATCCGTACTTGAAAATTGGAAAAACTGAGAGCACAAGGATGGAGATGAGACACAGGAAAGCTCAGAAGTTAATAGCAAAGACTATGAAGAATGCAGATTATTGGAGTCATTATAACTAAAGAACTTTATTGTATACCAATTGCTTCTCGCCACTTATATATATATATACATATGCATATTTGCTTTTCTCTATTATCAACGAATCTGTGGATCACATTTATATTCAAAGGAAACTTTCCTTTATTTATCTTTTTCTCTGATATATATATATATATATATATATATTTATAAATGGTGTTTATGAGCAATTTCAACTGATTACTTAGAGTTGTTGGTCCAAACAAGAAATTGACTCATAATAAGTAAACATATTATTAATTCGTTGGAGGCTTGGGTTGCTGCTAATGTTTATCGCCATTTTAATTTTGTAGCCCAGAAGATTGCTAAATGGTCTGATTACGTTTTCTTTTTTTGTTTTTGCTTTTGTGTTTTTATTTTTTGATTTTATTTTTTGATTTTTTTGATTTTTTTGATTTTTTTTTTTTTTTTTTGTTTTTATTTGTTGGCCACTGGAGCTGTTTCAGATAGAGTGGAGTGGGAGGCCTCGTCCTCGGCGTGTTTTTATTTTGTTGGTGGGCTTTTCAATGTCAAAATTCCAATTAAGTTGATATCTAATTAATAACCTCATCCCGCATCAAGCTTTTCGATCAACTTAAATCCATATGAAAAGACGATCTTATAATAATTAAGTTGTTGGGAAGGATTCATCATTAAGTTGATATCTAATTAGTAACTTCATCCCACACCAAGTTTTTCGATCAACCTAAATCCATACAAAAATATGATGTTCTAATAATTAAGCTGTTCGAAAGGATTTATCATTAAAAAAAAAAAAAAAAAAAAGAGAGAGAGAGAGAGAGAAAGATAGAGCGTTGATCGAATAAGAACCCAATATTGCTTCACAAAAATTGTGTAGTCAGGTTTTCCTAATGAAATTGAATAGTTCCTCAAAACAAATTATTTTTTTTTTAACAGAACGAGGAATCGGAGAGTTAGAAGATTGAATTTAGCAGGGCTAAAAAGAGGGAAAACGTGGGTGGGAAATTAAAGAAAAGACAATCTTGAATTTATCAGATTATTAGGAATGATTTAGGGGTGTAATTTCTTTTTTTGGCGGAAAATAATTTAGGGGCGTTTTAAATAGCAGTACTTATATTTAAAAATTTCAAATCAGAAATTATTTGATAAATGATGTGGAGAGAATCAAATAGGGTGTGGCAAAATATCCCCTATAATTTATATATGCTACATTTATGTCTGTAACTTTAGTTAATGCTTGTTGTTGTAGTAGTTTTGTTTCATCCTCAAATTGTTGGTTTGTATATACACACACATACACACACTTATATGTTCAACAGGAACCAAAAGATCTTTAACAACAGAATTGAGTGGTAGAGAAAATAAAATTCATATATTGTGTAAAGATTAGAATTAATATGTGACGCCTTATAAATTCATAAACTTTTTTTTTATAATTATTATCATAGATTTCCTATATTAATATACTTTTAATGAATATCAAATTTTAAGATCATGAATGATTTAATATATATCATCAATATGATGATGTCGATTATCTAATAATATTGAAATTCTCTATTTAAATGAAAAATTACAGATAAATAGAAAATTAGTCGAACGGCATATAAATTTATATAAAGAATTTATTACATCGTATTAGAAGGATAAATGTTAATTTTTGAGAAAGAACCTCGATTATTATTGCTTGTTTTGCTTATATATGTCTAAAGTTATGTGTATTGGAAGTTGTGACACAAAACTAGAAAGAAAAGGAACCCTTGGGGTATAGTCTAACCACAGGTTTTATAAAATCTGAACCCCTTAAGCTCGAAATTTTGGATTATAAGTTATATATCTAAAAACTAGAGTCTTTAAGCTTTCCAACAAAATAATTAATCATGTTCACCAATATTAATATTTTTATGATTACACCAATATTAATCAGAGTCTTTATGCTTATATATTCATCAATCATATTTTTATCAATTTCTTGTGATTACGCCCAAACGTGTACAAAAACAAGCAGTCAATTGAAGTACAATTAGGATGGTCGATCTCACGAGGAGGTAATGAAAGCAAACAAGAAAATATTAGCAAAATAAAAGCGTTAGAGAAATAAGTAATCAAATAAAGAAAAGGAAGAAGTATTTTTTTAATTTTGAATTAAATTTAAAGACAACGTAATTTAAAATGAAGTAAATTCAATGATCAAAAGGTGGTAAAGCATCAAGAATCCCTTACGTGTATTGTTTTCCAATTTTAGTTTTGATTCAACAAAAGTATTCAAATGAATTAAACTTCTCACGTTAAGATCAAAAAAATTATTATTATAAATTATCTAAAATCGACAATATATCAAATTGACAATATTACAGTAAAAGATCAACTTATAAAATAATTCTAGTTACAAAATATTATATGACAAAATTTACATAGAAAAAGCATGATTGAATCTATAAAAAAACTTAACATATAATATTTTGCATTCAAAGAAAATTAGAAAATGGAGAAGAATAATTCACTCAAATATATATGTATTATAAAACCAAACAAACAAAACCCCAATTGGAATACTCAACACATGAGTTCATCTCTAGCTTCACTAAGAAAAGTTAGCCTAACATGCTCAACATTCTCCCAAAAATTCTAAAGAATTAGGAGAAGAAAAGATAAAAATATGACTATGTTTAGGCTTTCCACTCCACCAAAAATTGGTTAAAAAAAAAACAACAACCTCGCCCTCTTGAAGAGCCCTCATTATATATCCGTGAGTCCAACACGCTAGAGAGGATTTTTGGCCCAAAAATCCGCTACCCAAGCTGGTAAATCAAGTGGAGATTCGCGGTAAACCGGCCGGAGGAACTAGGTGGCCTAGGAAGCGCAGCCCAGAAATCTCACGGGCTGGGATCACGGGCTTGAGTTTCTCGCAGGCTTGGCTGAATACACGGCCCGGAAGTAACGCAGGTTGGTGGGAGGCCTGGACTGGAGCTGAAGTCACATGCAATCTTGGATCACGGGCCTGGGATCACGGGCCTACCTGGCAGTTGGAGTCACGGGCCCTCTAGTGGTTTGGAGGTGCTGGAGTCAGGGGCTAGGCTGGCAACTGGAGTCAGGGGCCTGGAATCACGGGCTGGAATAGCCCGGGCTGGGGCCACGTGGGCTGGGAGGAAATCTTGGCCCAATGTTTTTGGCTGATGCGCACGTGGAGGAAGAGCTAGGCAGCAACACGTGGCTCAGTGGCTTGGGCTGATAGGTTGCATTTTGTTGGGCTTTTTGATCGATTTTTGCTTGCAATTTTGGCCCAAATGTTTTATTTTCCTACAAAATAAATTAAATTAAATTGAAACATAATATTTTCACATCAAAATATTTTTGAATTAATTTTTTGAAAATGTCTAATGAAAAATTAATTTATTTTGATAATTTTGAACAATAAAAGTGTATTTTTGTGTACTTATCAGATATCTCGTGTCTCAAATAGATAAACATGCAATTTTGGTGAAATTTTCAAGTTAAGACTACGAACTAAGAGGTTTTGTCAGAATCTTGTACCAGCCACAGGTTTTACATGTTTTAGGTTAGTAAACCCTTTTTTTTTTTTTTGTAAAACTTGTATCTTATATAAACAAGACATTATAAGCTTTTCAATGACATATCTTTTATCTTATTTGGACGTGTAAGTGAATTATTATAATTTTTCTAAATTTAACCACAAATCTGGACATATGGTACATACGTGAGTCCAACAGTAATAAAACCTCGTTATATCACATATAAAACTCCAAAACCTAACAAATAAATTTATGGTTGTAAAATAGATATCTTAATCTTTGAAATGAGCTATCATATGTTTAAAATGGATAGGTACATAAATTTTAATAAATCACACAATATTAGATTAAAATCTGGTAAACTGATCTTTTACTATAGGACACTAAGGGAAACGCCCATACTAAGGATTGTAACCCTTAAAATTTTGGAAAATAAATTATAAAAGCAGAAACTAGATACTTCAAGCTTTCTAATAGGTCATCAAGCATCTAAAATGGAATTATACACAAATTTAAATAAAATCTTATAATTTAAGATCTCATACCGATAAAATGATTAAACATTAAAAATGTGACCTAAGGGTAAGTCATAACATATGGATATAAAGATTGATGAAATGAATTGGTAGTAAGTGTATGATCAAATAAATGTGAAAAACCCTAACTTTATAAAGTTTAATCATAAGTTTTAAATGGGATCAAAATAAAGTAAACTAGATGATTTCTAGACATACACCAAATATTACTTTAGCCCAACTTAATGATCATGGCTAATGAGATTGGGCTTTACAAGCCTAATACTAAATGGAAGACAACCCACTTAAAGGTACACACTTAGGTTACTCATTTTCGTCAAGGTGATGAAGATTAATTAATTAATTAAGAAATGGATTAGTTAACTAATAAATGTACAACAAAATATATTAATGTTAAGAAGGTTAATTAGTATAATTAATTTAATTAATTAATTATAAGAGTCAATAAATTATTATTAGTTGTGTAAGTAAAAGTATTATGTTGAGTAACTACATAATTAAAATACGTGATTAATTAGAGATTATTTAATAATTAATTATTGAGAAAATTATTAATATAATTATGGATGATTAATCGGTGAATAATTAAATATTAATTATTAGTATAATCTAATTGTTAATTATTAATATAAGAAATGAATAATTGATAATTATTATATGAGAAAGTATATATGTAACATAATTAATTATTAATGATATAATTATTATTTAGTCAATTAAAATTATGTAATTTATTTATAATTATTCAAAATTAAGTACTAACTATTAATTAATTGATTGATTAATTAATCAATTTAATTAATTAATTAATTAATTAATAATTAATAAAAAAAATTTAACTCTTAATAATTAATATGAATTAATTATTAAGGTTAATTATGATGCAAGTAAATTAAGCTCATCTTAATTTATAAAAAAATAATAAAATATATATAATTATGATTCGCTCTAATATCATCGTATTATTAAATCAGGACAATTCACCAAACTTACATAGTAGAAGGTATTACTTCAGAAGTTTAAGCACATAAGACAGGTAAGTACACTTTGAGTAAACCTAGCTATTATTATTCTATCTTTATGGATAAACAGTGCATAACACATGCATTGTTATGCATATATTATTACCTCAAAGAGTCCATAGACTTTTAGTTCGGACGGGGATAACCATTTTTTCTACTTGTTAGTTGTTATAGTGTAATAACAGACATAGAAGATCAACTAGAAGGAAGCGACCGATAAATATTATACTTTTTGTGTGTGTGATGGAAATTAGGATAAGATTAATTTTTGTATTTATGTGAATTTGAAATTATGTTTATCTTCTGAGATAAGCTTATCTTTTGCTATTTCTATTTCTTTTAAATACCTTAGTGATAGTCATTGATTTACTATTTACATAATTCTAGTAGGCAATGGAAGACTTTTTACACTTATTCGAAGATTCAATACCTTACGCAATTTATGTAAAGTGTGTCATTCCGAGTAAACCTGGCTATTACTATTCCATTTTTAGACATAAATATTATTTAATAAAGACAATACTGATTATTTTACGATAGGCATAAAGTTATTACTTTACTATTTCCATATTTTTTTGTAGGTGGCAGGAGACTTTTTGGTTCACTTATTTGAACATTCAATACTCTGCGCAATTCATGCAAAGCGTGTCACCCTGAGTAAACAAAGCTATTACTATTTTATTTTAAGGGATAAACATTATATAATACAGATGTCATCAATTTATTTTTTGCGATAGACATAAAATCATTTCTTTACTATTTACATATTTTTTGTAGTCTGAAGAAGACTTTTTGGTTCACTTATTCAAATATTCAATTCTCGCCCAATTTATGGAAAGCATGTCAGTAAGTTAAATATTGTTCTTAATTTATTTTATTTACATTTGGCTATTACGTTATCAAGTAACAAATTTTAGTCGTTCTTTTAGGCGCTGTGTTTTATGTCCTTAGGCCCTTTGTATCATATTTATGTTAATGCATTTATATTTCAATGCTCTCTCATTTCTTTGTCTTCTTTTTCTAATTTAATAGATTGTTTTTGAGCAAAAATCAAATTATATTTTTGTTACATGACAAGAAAAAATAAAAATATGTATTTCATATAAAATGTTGTTATGAAAAACATTGAAGGATCTGTTTTTACCTATTTACTAAGTTGAATTAATTATTCCAAATTAACTCAATTACCATAAGCAAAGTAAATAGATGAACACAAGCAATTTTATGAGGTTCGGTTACCCTACTTCTCGGGGCCACATCTAGACACTGACTAATCCACTAACTGTAGAATAATTACAAGCACTAATGGTCTTAAACAAAATGAAGACTCCCTCTCCTTGTTGCCGCCGTTCGTCTAGAATCAAGTCAGTGAATTTATTCTAAGAGCACCCCTCACTAGCTACATTGAGCTCCCTTGCCTTCTCCCAAAGACTTGAATTCTTTCTTGTGAAAGATGAATGTAATCACTCAACCGAAGTCTCAAAGTATTCCAGTATCTCATGATAAATATGCAGCCACTTAGAAATCCACAAAAAATTTCGGATCAAAAAATAATTAAAATTTCAAAATGTTTTTTGATTTGTCGCATCACTTCTAGAAAAACTTTGAAATTAAAATATGAAAACTTTATTCAAAACCCGAAATAACTTCTAGTTGTTGATGGAAACAAGGAAACCTTCAAGAAATACCAGGCAATAAGTCTTCCAACTTTCCAAATTTCAAAAGCAAGATTCTTCTCTTTTGGAAAGATTTGAATTTCTAATTTAAATCTGAGCTTTCAATCAATAAGCACAAATTATATCTCACAAAATATTTTCATAGATCATATCATCACACATCATAACATGAATATTTAAAATACATGTGATCTATATGTATTCAATTATGCTTTATTATATACATATCTTGTCTACTTAAAGGCCCCTATGTCATATCTATATGTGCGCAACCAATGGGGAGTTGATGAAGCGATCCTCCAATAACCTTGAAGGTCATAACTTATAACTTTCGTTTTTATCATATCCTTTTACTAATTGGAGGTTAGTACGACACTTATTCCTAACTTTTGTTAGCCTCATTCTTATATGACAACTTGAAAATTTACATGTCACTATGCATCTATCATTACGGCATAAATATCTATAAGGCATGTTGATCATATTAGTGTAAGAGAAATTATGCACATAAAATACTTAATCAAAGCAATACATATAACACATACATACCTCAAGAAAAAAATAAGTCCATGACATAACACTATTACCTTTTGAATTATTATAACCACTAAATTTTACTTTTAACATCATATTAAAATAAGAAATTCATTTTTTCATACGTTTTGTTTAATACAATCTCCTTTACTAAATTAAAATGTTTATTATTACTTTGTTCATCTATTTGTGGACGATTTCACAAAATATATGCCATGAAATCCTTTATGCCACGGTACATGAAAGAACTAAAAAAAAGAAAAGAAATTACGTTGTAAAAAATACCGATAACAACAATAAGACAATTAATATTTACACCGATTAAATAGATATTAGCATCTTCAACGTCTTAGCTAAGTGAATTAAACCATACAAAATTACAACCATATGTTTACTTTTCAAATTTACAGATACACACGAGATTTTTACAATAGTTGAACAATTCACTTTCTTGACTTCTTTTCTTTTACATGTTGTGTGGTCAAGGATAAATATAGGTCTATGAAGATTACTTTAATAAGGTGATTTACCACTTTACCCCTTATCACTTGCGAAAACCATTCACATTTATGATTTTTCTCTAAACCAACCAACAACTTTTCCATATAAAGACAAAATTCTGACACAGGACCCACGTGTCATCACTCATGCTTCCCCTAAGCGCATATATATATATATATATATATATATCAGCTTGAGCCGACTCTGACCATTCGAATTAATTTGGCGAAGGCTTTGCGCTATTGTGCTCTATAATCGACAATTACCACAAATGTGAATTGCCTTTAATTTCTTCGTAATCATTATGATTAATTAGTATTTAATTTGTTGATCGGTTATTATTTCTCGTTTTGCGATTATTTTCATTATTAATTTCTTCATTATCATAATCGTTATGATTAATTAGTGTTTATTTGGTAGGTTATATATATTAACTATCTTTTTGGGAATATTTTCTAAGAAAATATGCTCACACGTAAACCTCGTGGCAATAATTGCCTTCGTTGGTTTCTGTAGATGTATATATATAGGTACAAACGTTAGAAAACGCATAGCTTTCTGCCTTCGTCGTACGACAAGCTTTTGTCTGCTTTCAGAAACTGTCTAACATGCGCGACTTGTGTAAAACGTTAGTCAAGTCCCAAGTTTAAAAACGACTTTTTCCATGCTATTGACAATAATAATATTTCTCAAAAAAAAAAAAAAAAAAAAGGACAACGAGGGATTTATGACTAAATAATATTAAAAAAAAAATATTCTTTTAATAAACGGTATAAATTTTTAAAAATTAGTTAAAATACCATTTTTTTCTAAAATGATTAATCTATTTTCTTAAATGGTCAATTACTGATTGATCACATAATAGTTAATTAGTGAATGACTTATGATCAATTAGTGATTAATCATAACATAAATCACCAAATTTTATAGTCAATTACTGATTAACCATTAGTCAATCATTAATTTTTATAGTCAACCACTGATTGATCAAATCTGAAAAATGACAAAATGTCCTTTTTCTAAATAAAAAAAAACCCATTTATTAAATTAGGTGACTAAAAAGGTCAACCAACTTTATTTTCTAATATCAATAATAATTAAGGAAAAACAATTTTATTATTATTATTTTTTTAATTTGGGGATGGGGATTTGAATTCTACGTCTTATAATAAACTCAATTTTGAGATTATCACTAATTCATGCATGTATTCACTCCTTAATTATTCTACCGACAAGAGAAAAAAGATTGTTGATAATTAATATTTATTTTAATCTTAACAATTTTTTAATCTGCAGATATTAGTAAAAATGAGGAGTTTAGGTAAAAGCTTTCAAGTTTTAAATTTACGAATATCTTGACCTTTTTTTCTTTATTAAGTTGAACAATATAACTTTGCTATGTTATTGTGATAAGATATTTGAAAGAATGCCCAATCCCACTAATGTGGCTCACTACCACTTCAGATATTGTGATGAGATCTTCTCTACCCCTTTTGTTCTTCCTACGTTACTGTTGTCCACACAATTATGTACTTGACACGCCGACGACTCAGTAACGATAGCCACTAACAAAAATTTATGTAATGTTTATTAACCATTCTTTTTTCTACAGTTTCGGAATTTCCTACAAATTTCAAATCACCAAAAAAGTTTCAAGAAAAGAAAAACATAATATATAATTCTTAGATAAATAAAAGCTCCTAAGTAGTAGCTATATATATATATATATGGGTGGGATCAAATTAACGGTTTCATAGGCTGAAAAACGTAAGTTGCACTTATAATTAAGAAAAAAATTTATGATAAAAACTGTATTTTCACTTTATTAGTAATTATTGGTATTTTACTCATTTGATTATCTTTTTAACAGTATAGTAAGTAAATATTTATTTTTAAAAATTTTCAACACAACACGCAAATAAACTTAATATCATAAATTATACCACTGAAAAATTAATCTAATAACTAAAATTACAATATTTATATTATTAATAGATCACAAATTACGATTTTTATCATAAAAATTTTCTCATTTATAATATAAGACGAAATGTATCATCTTAACCCGTCAATTATTGGTGAGCAAGTAGGCAATTATAACATGCCTTCCC
>JAFMPE010168117.1:1386-11723 GCA_024759925.1 Ficus religiosa
ACAAACTATTAGAAAATCAGCCAGCTAATATGGTAACAATAAATCCCAAAAGTCTCGGGATTCCTCAATCTTCGACAGATACAAACCAACGTGTTCCAGTGATATTTTTTATATTAAATGGTCCCCAAACATCGCCTTGAATCATGGAAAAAGGATATGTCATTTTGTCTGGATGACTAGGATAAGAACTACGAACATGTTTTGAAAAATGACACACTTCACATTGAAAATTCTTTGAACTTTTATTTCTGAATAATGAAGGAAGCAATTTTTCAAGATAAGAGAAATTAGGATGTCCTAGTCGACAGTGCCATAACATAATCTCACTATCCTTGTTTGAAGAAATAGAAAAACAACTTTTATGAAACTGACTTTGTGAAACTGCCTTGTGAGCTTGTTCTGCCGGGAGATGGTTACTTTTGAGGAGATAGAGTCCTGAGCACGCCTCAGCACTGCCAATCATCTTCCCCAAAACCAAGTCCTGAAATTCACAGATGTTTTGGAAGAATTTAGCAGCACACTTCTTATCTCGGGTGAGTTTACTGATTGACAGTAAATTACAATTAAGGTTCAGTACAAATAAGATTGAATGGAGAGACAGAGTCTTAGAAATTGTAATGGATCCATAGCTTGCAACTTTTGAGAGGGATTCGTCTGCAACTTAACTGAGTGGTTTTCATTGCAAGGCATAAACTCAGTCAATATAGATTTATCACCCGTCATGTGATCCGAGGCACCAGAGTCAACAATCCAAATATTGTATCTTTCCCTGTTAACAGTCAAGGCTTTTGAGAAATTATCTTTCCATGCTAGGGATCCCATAGCAATAGTGGATGAACTAGAGGATTGATTGATAATCTTTTGAAGGAGTTCTAGTCGCTCTTTGCTGAAGAGGATAGGTTCAGTGGTGCTGTTTTTGTCAGTTGAAGATGCGGTGTTTCCACAGCTTTCATGAGACGATCGTGAGGGCTTCCAGCCAGCAGGTTTCCCGTGAACCTTCCAACATGCGTCTCTGGTATGGCCTGGTTTTCGACAATGATAACACCAGGGCCTACCTTTTTTCGGTCTGTTATCAGTGTTGTAAGATTGAGATCCACGCACAGCAAGGGCTGATCCTTTAGCCATAGGCAGGTTGTTTGGCGACCCCAGCATCACTTTCTTTCGGCTTTCCTCCCTTCTTACCTCCGAGAAGGCTTATCTTAGGCTTGACAGAACCTTTGTGCCCAAAATTCTCCCACGAACTTCATCAAGATCTTTATTATGTCCAAGTAGGAACTTGAACACCCGTTTTTTCTCGGTGATCTGCCTGTATCGAATTCCATCATTTGGGCATTCCCAAATGTGCTCTTCGAACATGTCTAATTGCTGTCAATAACAGGTGAGAATATTAAAGTATTGGGTGACTGAAGATTCACCTTGTCGGAGATCATGGAGAATGGTCTCTACACCGGTTCGCAGGTCTTTTCGTTGCTGGAGTACGTCTCCTTTGCAGCATCCCAGATCTCTTTTGCAGTGCTGTATAAGAGAAAATTTTCGCCAATTTCATTGATCATGGAATTGATTAACCACGACATATACCATGCTGTCCTCAGCTCTCCAGGTTCGGTACCGAGAATCTTCCTTTGCTGGTGCTGCCGAGAGGCCTGTGAGATGGTCATCCTTGCCTTTTCCTTGAATGAACATGAGAACAGATTGAGACTACTGCAAGAAATTGTGTCCATTGAGCTTGTGACTCATGATTGGAAGAACCCCGCTGCTATCTGTCTATCCATTGATTCCTTGATTGGAAGAATCCCGCTGCTGCTGTCCTGCCATTGGAATTTCTTGATTGGAGGTGACTTCGGAGGTGGAGTTTTCACGGTTGGCTGCCATGCCGTATTCGTCAGAGAAGATGAACAGGAGTGAAAAAACAGTGAAACAGAGCAGTTCTGACGAAGAGAGACGATTTCAGAGGGAAGGCTCTGATACCATATAGAGTTTTGAGTGAAAAATTATAATGAATTTTTCTGATTACTATATCGAATGATACAAGGGGTTGAATATATACAAGGGGGCTAAGAATCTTTGCTCTTAATTTTAGCGACTAAAAGCTAATTCCTAGGTCAATCAAATCAGTAAGTTTGGGTAACATGCTACCCGATTTCCTAAATCAACTAAATGATGAAAGTTGAAAAAGGAAAAATAAAATGCAGCTAACATACAACTAGGAGAATAAAATCCGGATTTTCAACACTGATTAACGCCATTTTCCTATATAAAAAAAAAAAAATCGCCCAACAGCGACTAATCTTTCTAAGCTATTATTTTCTTGTTTATGATTGGATTGCCAACGTTCTGTGTGACATAACTTTTTGCATATATTATAGTAAATCACGTGGTTTTTAAACATTATTCTATCTTGAAATGTTTCTTATCTCACATGGGACTGTCTCAGTTTGCTTGGTTATCGGCTTTCTATTTTAGAACTTGTTTCATTTAGTAATGTGACAAGGAAACAGCTTTGCTCTATATTGGTTGCGTAGTGTTTAGTTTTCTGTTTTGAATTTGCACGGTTGAATCTCAAGAAAACCGGGAGAGAGAACATATGGGATAGATGAACTTTAGGATAAAATCTTGTTTTCAAGCGGATATAGCATATTTCCTCCTTGTCGGCACCCCAATGTCACGATTTCAGTTGATGCGTATTTCATTCTTTTACAATGCAGTTAGCTCGGTATTTCCATATTAACTTGAGTGATTTCTTTATCTGCAGGGCTCATACACTCTTAAAATGACAATGAAGGATGATAAAGGTCGATTGTTGACTTGCATCAGTTTCAGTTTCAAAATCACCTTCGGAAATTCGGTTTCTGATGAGTGAGCGCATAAGAACCAGACTCCACTGACCATTTATAAGAACTGGTTTTCTAGTGTTTAGTGGTGCACTCTGTAGCAAACTGTTAGACAAGTTGAGATGTTCATAAATAATTAGAAATCTGCTCACGAGAAGCTAGTGACAATAGTGAAAGATTCTTTGTTACCAAAATATATTACAAGAACGGTGTTTGTTGCGCCCTTTTTTTTTTTTTTTTTTTTTCTGTACCAACTTCGGATGGTGGATCCAGTGTGGTTCCTTTTTCACTCCATAAAGAGCGAAGATCAAACAAACATTTATTTTCTTTCTGCCAAAGGAAAAGCTATTTCTAGCTTTTCTGTAAATACTTTAAATAATGATCAAGGGAAACACCAAATCCCTACTTCGGTGGATGATCAAAAGAAACAATTTCAGCTGTTAAAATTTTTTAAATGTTCTCCACCATTACAAACAATCCTGGTTCTACACCATCCAAATCTCTTCACAAATTTATACGATTTTTTTTTTTTTTGGGGGGGGGGGGGGGGGGGAGGGGAGTCGTTCAACGTTGTCACTATAACTCTTAACCTTAAAGAACAAAAGCAGTTGTTGTCCCTGATATTTTTCTTGACGAAAAGTGCTTTTTGATAGCTAAAGCTCATTCAAACCCTTCTAAAAGCAATTTTTGAGTTCATAAAACCAAAAACAACTCAAATAAAACAACTTAAACAGCCTAAAGAAAGCTCCGGACCTTATAAGAGTAGGCATTAGTCATTAAACTGAAAATTAAATAAGTATTAAACTAAATAACCAAATCATAAAACAAAGAATTGGGTCTCACTGAGTTAGACCAAAAAAAGTACCTATAACATAGCTGATAATGCAAAGACGAGGAATTAGGACTACAACCCCAATCTGTCAAAGAGATCCCAATCTAATTTTATCCAGGCATTATATTAATGTCAGTGAGATATCCTAACTAATAACAACAGAGTTTCAGTTTCAACAGCTAACTTGAGATGCCTTGGGCTCATGTGGCGTCTTCTCTTCGTGATGAATCGAATAATTAGTCACAGGTCTTGACCCATCTTCGGCTTCTTTGAGGTTGTCATTGCTGGCTCTAATTTCCGCATCAGCCACATGCTTTTCAGTGCCTTCCTTGCCGTCATCCAGTTCTTGTGCTGACAGTGAGACGCTTGAGATCTTTTCCTCTGAAATAGAAATTGTTTTCTCATCAGCTTTTTCATTTTCAAGTTCCGATGGAGCTTCCGGTTCCTTTTGCTTTTCAGCTTCCTCCTTATTGCCTGCCGTTTCAGCTGGTTTGTTATGTGCAACCTGTTCATCCTGTTCACGAGTAGTCTTATTATTGGTTTCCTGATCCTCAGTTCTCTCAACACTCTTCTCGTCTCCTTTAACCTCTTTTTCCCCGGTTTTTGGATCTGTGCCTGTGTTGGGGTCCTCCTTGTCACCAGATACTGCAGTAACAGCATTCTCAATAGACCACTCTCCTTTCTTAAGATCACTTGGATCTTCTACTTCTTTCATTTCCACATCCTCACTCGTTTTGGTGTCTTCCTTGACATCATCAACAACCTCATCTTCACCATCAGCATCATCTTCAACTTTTTCTGAGCTTGATTTGTTTTGCCTTTTACTGGGAGGCTCACTTTCTGGAGACTCTGTTTCCTTTGATTTCTCACTCAGTCTCCTAGAACGCCTTGGAGTTTCACCTGTTGCGAAGGTTGAGGCATATTTCAATTGATGCAAGATATTTGCTCATTTCAAAAGGGAACGCACACACAACAGTAGAAAAGTGACAAACCCGTGCTCCAATCAAATTTGGAAATAGAGGGGCCTCCAGGATGAGATTTGAGATACAGATCCAGCTGTCTCTTGCTCTTGATCTCTTCTCCTGTGGGAGAAATAAATACTATCGCATTCCTCCTCGGTGTCCCACTCTTTTTTGGCAAGACCTGAAGCACAAAAGGGAAAAAAAAAAAAAAAAAAAAAGAAACTACCTAAATATAACACAATATTTTAGTGCTAACTGCTAAAGATACTATGAACATTGAAACAAGGGAAATCAATCAGTTATAGGTGAGCTTTCATTTCCGTTGCAACCATCTTCACTACAACCTCCCTCTTTTTATTCCTTTTTTACTTGTTTTTCCATTACGTTGGAGTAGGGGGATATTTACCACATAATCCACAATTTCACTTCAATTTTAGGAATTCTATCATAACATATCAGATACTCATGGTGAAAGAAAGATGTCGCAAACTAACAGAAAATTTGACCCTGACACTCAGCCCATCAACTATGCAAATGCAAACACCATTGTGCTACTTAAAGAAAACTGCCAGGACAAGGTGAGTGGAGGGCATGCACTAGCATTGGCAAGTTATAATATAAGAACAAGAGTACTGCAACACACAATGCAAACGGTAAGAACAACATTTTCTTTTCCCCTCTTTCTCAGTTGGAAAGGAGGAAACCAATTAATAATCAAACAAGTATCGGGTCCAAATTCAAGTTTACATTAGTAAAATAAGCAAAACAAATTTGCGGACCAAGACAATGAAGCCTCAATCAGATCCTGCAAACCAGGGGACACATGAGCACAGTTCCTTTTTTTTTTTTCCCCCCCCAACAGTTCCCTAATTTTTCATTCACCCGTAACCTGTGGCCATGACGTAAAAGTCCAATTCATCCAGTACCTCTTCAACTGAATGTTATCCAATAATGTTAAAGTTCCCCTCACGGCAAGTGACACTAATATGTCTTCAAAACTTTGTAGACGTTGGACGATATTTTACATTTATCACTAATAAGGGAAAGAGAAACAATCCCTATAAGAATTTCATCCAAGGAGTCTCCCACATAATGGAGCAGGCATACTCAGCCAAGATACAGCTCCCATTGTCACCATCTTATGTGCAAACTACAAAATTAAAACTTAAGCATCTTATCAACAATATCACTATGACATACAAACCCTCTAAATACAAACAGTAACATTGCAATAATCTCCCGTTAGTCTAACAAACAAAAGATGAAGTATTAGAACAAGCATTTTCACCTATGAAAGGTGAACCTTCCAATCTCAACCGCCTTTTTTAAGTGCACCTTAATGGATTGATCTTACATTTGAGAATCATGCGTCAAAGACAAACCTTGTTCCCAAGTGGTATAGTAATTACAAATAATATATACAAGGGAACTTAAAAAAAAAAAAAAAAAAAAAAAAAGAAAGAAAGAAAGAAAGAGGACTGAGAAGACTGAGAAAGAAATGGTACTAAAGAATGGATTATAAAAAACACAAGAATGCTTCTCTTGATAAATAGAACACGAAGAGAAAACTGACATTAAAAATTTAAAAAGAAAAAAAGAAAAAGAAGACGAATAGTTGCTTCAAGTTGCATAGATGTCACGTTTACTGGTCAAAGTCCCTAAATACGTACAAGGAAATCATGAATGCAAACCAGATAGAGGTTCAAATGTATCTTAATTCGTACAACAAATAAACACTGGTAACGATTACAGAAGAATAGAAGCCTTTAACAATTGCAAAAGGTCAACAATTATCTAAGTTGACTTGTGGGATCCAGTGAATTACCAATTAAACAAAAGGGAGAAAAAGGAATAATAGTTTACTTCTTAAGTGGATATACATTCAGAACAACCAAAACAGAAACTAAAACCAATAAAATTGAGAGTTTAATCTGATTATTCTATGCCAATCATTGGTTCATTAAGGTGAATCTTAATTGCGACCACGAAATCTGATTTTGGTTTCATGGTGACATCTAGTTTTTTCTATTCTCATCTAATTAAAATTCTAGACCTGTTTAAGTAACAATTTTTGAGCATGTATTTAGTGGGACAGGGAATTAGAAGCCGAAAAGCGTGGTTGCAACATACACAACCAAAAAAGTTGCACAAAAACTTGAAATTAAAAAAAAAAAAAAATTTTGCTAGATAGAAGTTTAAATTTCCAATTTTACATCGAATAGTTTCTGAAAATGATTATCAACAGTTTTTAAAATGTTAATACTTCATATTAAATAGTGGGTCGGATTCCGAGCGCTATAAAAAATTTACCATAACCCTAACACAGAAGCCACAAAAAAGTCCCAATTATTTGCCTTCACAACGTGGCAACTACTTCCAACACCACAGCTGCTGCAAAATCCGCTTCCACCCCAAACCCTTTCACCAACAATCCCCGACTTTAAAGCATCCTATCTACGACAGCTAACATAACAATAGCAGCAACTGAAACGCTCTGCTGGCTTGTTACACCAAGTTGGGGTTTTATTTTTTATTTTTATTTTTTATTTTATTTTATTTTATTTTATTTTTTTTGACACCAGGCATTGAAAGATATGCTCGGAACTTTGGGAAGGAAATGAGGATCACTATACCAATTTGTAAATGCATTCAGAGACAATGTAACTTCAGCATCTCTATGATCATCGTGACCGTTACTGCTTCCAATTATGGAGTCAAAGACAGACTTAACGTGTAGTAATCAAAAGAAAACGTGTAAAAGCAAAGAAAACACTCAAGGTGTAAGTCAAACACACTTTAAGAACAGTTTCGTCAATCACGCCAGAGTATTGATGAATTTTCTCAATCGTAACTTAAATAAGACCACACTCGCGAGCTACTAATTAAACAAACCAAATGTTAAAGAAAATGTTAAAGACAATCTTGAAGAAAATATTTAAAAATCTTAAAGAAAATATTGAAAAAATATTAAATAAAATCCTAAAGCAGAGCAAGATATCTAGAAGCAAAAAAGAAACAACATTGTTACGTAAAATTAACATATAACAACGGAACATTAACTCAAAGGTAATAGTGAAGCCTATTATTACAGCCTGCTTCGAGAACAATTAATTTGAATTAAATTCTCAACGGCCTAAGAACACAAAAGAATTAGCTGATCTCCTAATCCAAGTGACAATGCAATAATTACACCGCCTAATTCCTAACAAATGTTTCAAAAACAAAACTTACTCCAAGAAAAACCTAATCAAATCTCGTAAATCCACAAAAATTCATTAAGGAGGAAAAAAAAAAAAACTGAAATTGAGTCAACAAATTCAGGAACAAAGACCAGAAGAAAAGCAATTAGGGCAAATTAATTGAAAGCTGGAAATCGAAGAGTAAGAGTAGGAGAAACCGAACCGTCTTCTTCCAGCCTTGAGGAGCTGAGAGGTCGACGGGAGATTTGTCGTCGCCTCTGTTCTCCACCGACGTCGCCATTTTTGTTCGAGCTTCAAATTCCCGCTCTTCCCTCTCTCTCCGACTTTCTCTCTCTTGTTTCTCTCTCTTCTTTCTTTTCGCAAAAGTACAAAAACACGAAAGAGGAGAATTTGACGCGAAAACCAGGAGAAATGAGATTTATTGCGGGCATACGGGCGCGTGCGAGAAGTCCACTGGCGGACGCCAAGTCACAGGTGTTAACTGGATTTGAAGGTTGGGATTGCGTCCGGAACTTTATTTTAATTAAATTATTTTGGATAAGGTAGTTCAAGTCCGCCAGCACGTGCTTTTGGATGGTGTGCTCCCATGGGGTTATTTGGTTATTTTATTTTATTTTCTCTCTTTTTGCTTGTAGAATAATTCATTAGATTTTTTTAAAACTTTTTTTTTTGGACTGGAGATGATATTTATTGTTAAATCATCTTGGTTTGCAAGATTGATTAATTAATTAACATGAGATTATTTCTCCTCTTTTATAAAAAAATTATCATATATAATATGCAGGTTATTAAGTATTTCTAGTGTTATGCATGAAGTTGATCCAGTTATCTCAGACAGATACCATAAGGAGTTGTTTAGTTTCTTAGTCTCGGAAAGCCAAAGGCTTATGACCTGTTTGGTAAATTGGTTCAAACCATTTAACTCAAACTTTTTTTTTTTATTTTTTTCTCAAAAATTTTTTTGTCTTTTCTGAAAATTCAAAAAAATTTATTATTGAAACTTAAAAATCTCAACTCAAATTACTCCACGAAACGGTCTTTTACTCTGTTTTCAAACTTAATCTACCAATAGGTGGTTGCTTTTAATTATTATTTTTATTGTTTTGGGGTCTTTCTGTTCGTAGAATTGTTCAATATATTTTTTGAACTTTTTTTGGACGAGAAGATGATATTAATTGTCAAGTCTTCTTTTCAAGATTAATTAATATGGGAAATTTTTTATTTTTTATTTTTATAAAAAAGAAAGAATTTATGATAGATTCTGTACTCTGCAGTAAGTAGTTGTTTTTAACTGTTCTTCTTTTGGGGTCTTTTTTCTTGTAGAATCGTTCAATTTCAGTAGATTTTTTTTTAACCTTTTCTGTTCTAGGATAAGATACTGATTGTTAAGTCTTCGTTTACAAGATTAATTAATATGAGATGACTTTTTTTAAGGCAAAAATTTATGATACAAGTTGTATAAAGTTTTAATGAATTGAAAATTGGAATCTTATATTTCATACGTTTACAAATTACAAATATTTATAGGTTGAGATGTTGGTTACAGTCATATACAGTTACTAAATACAAGGAGATAATCTATGATTAATACTTAAAATTCAAATACAATCAGTTCTTATAACTACTTGGAGAGAATCTGGCGAATTAGCTGCAGTCAAAACGGATGGTGAATCTGTTGAAGTTGTTGCCATGTTTGTAGGAGAAGCAAGTGAGGTTGATACGTGGGGTTCGCTAACATGTCCCCTGCTCCCATTGGAGATACTGATCTTGGGTTGCAAACGCTTGAACAAAGCAAAGGATAATGGCTTGGTAAGAGCATAGGCAAGCTAATATTTTAACGAAATGTGAAACACAATAAAAGAACCTCGAGCGACATGATCGCAAAGTGGTAGTCAATTGCAATATGTTTCATACGCGAATGAAAGATAGTTAACGGAGAGATATGTGATACCGATATTATCACAAAAGATGTTTGGAGCAGATGGACAAACAACATGCAATTCATGTAGCAGATTTTTAACCCGTAGAACTTCAGAAGCACAGGAGGCTAGAGATCGATACTCCACTTTGGTGGAAGAGTGGGCAACTATTTTTTGCTTCTTGGAACACCAAGAGATTGTGTTGCCACCCAAATAAACAATGTAGGCAGAGGTTGATGTGCAATCCTCTCGGTTGCCGACCCAATCGGCATAGGTGAATGCAGTGACATGGAGATATTGATCGCGCTTGAGAAATAGGCCGTGGTGCATTGTCTCCTTCAAATAGCGCAAAACATGCTTGGCTGCAGACTAGTGAGTCTCGGTAGGAGCATGCATAAAACGAGCCAACTTGTTAACAGCGAATGACACATCTAGTCGAGTGAGAGATAAGTACTGAAGAGCCTTAATAACTTGGTGAAACTGAGTGGCATCAGTTGGAGGAGAACCATCATTAACTTGGAGAGGTTGAGATGATGACATTGGCGTAGTACACTCTTTAGCACCAGTCATATTTGTTTTGGCCAAGAGATCAC
>JAFMPE010168151.1:6233-25229 GCA_024759925.1 Ficus religiosa
TCTTTTTTTTTTTTTAATTAAGAATCTTCTAATCTTCTATCTTGATTGCTATGCATGATTAAGCTTCAAAACCTATGTTGCAGGGACAAGGATGGATACCACTGGCTCACCGGACGAGTTGATGATGTTATCAATGTCAGGTATTTGATGTTCAATAAATTTTTATCTTGGTATCCATTTCCTATTATTTAAAGGAACATGGAGGGAAATCTATACTTGTGGAGATTTATGTATTCTAGACTAGAATCTTACGCCATTTTCTTGTGTCACCTTTTCCCCTCATCTCTCTCTCTCTCTTTCTCTCTCTATAAATGTTTTATCAATTTAACTGTTAATTATTGAAAAAAGCTACACCCATTATAGGTTTTTGTGGTGGGGGTTAATACTTTTCGCAATGCTTGCAGTGGGCATCGTATTGGTACAGCTGAAGTAGAATCTGCTTTGGTTTCACATCCCAAATGTGCAGAAGCTGCTGTCGTTGGTGTTGAGCATGAGGTATGTCTACTCTCATGTGTGTGTGTGTGCATGTTCGTGAGAGAGAGAGAGAAGAGAAAAGAGGACATATGCAAGGAAGTTTTTTGCTGCGTAGTATTCCCTGTCATTGACGTTTCTAATGAGCGCATATACTTGTCAGCAGAATGTCTTAAGAAACAAATTTGTGCTGCTTTAAGCTATTTGGCTGTATCTATGCATTATTGTTCATGGGAAAGGACAGTACATATTTATACATAATACGCGAGAGGAGACTGAAACTGAAAGAGAAGATGGCTGCCCCCGGTTTCTCAACTAAAGTGTTTTTCATGATGTAGGTTAAAGGGCAGGCTATATACGCATTTGTTACCCTTGTAGAAGGTGTTCCTTACAGTGAAGAACTACGGAAGAGTCTCGTACTCACTGTTAGAGAGCAGGTAAAACTCCAACCTAATAACTCGACGGCTGAACTATTCCAGAAATGTTTTGCACCATAATGTAAAGGTGTTCTGTAGAGGGCTCATTGTTTATATATGTATCTATATATAATAACATATATATATGGAGAGTGAGAGAGAGAGAGAGAGAGAGAGAGAGAGCTGTTCATTCATTCTTTAGATTTAGTTTTCTAAAAGTCTAACTTGGTCGGTGTAACTTCAGTTAGTTATGTTCCAAGGCTTCGTAATTTTTAGATGATCGGTATTTGTGCTAGTGGCATGGTTGAATTTTTGATGATCTGGAAAAATAACACCCTCGATTGTGCATAAGTTTTGCTGTAATATAGTTTCCCTGTTGCATTTCAGAATAAATAAATAGATAAACTTTCTTAGCATGGATCTACACAAGTAGAGTAGATTCTTACAAGCAGACGTATAAATTTGTGAATATGTGGTCTGAAAGTTGGAAAAATGTTTTCAACATAATATTATCAGATAGGAGCATTTGCTGCGCCGGACAGAATTCACTGGGCACCTGGACTTCCAAAGACAAGGAGTGGAAAGATAATGAGAAGGATTTTGAGAAAAATTGCTTCGAGACAGTTAAACGAGCTTGGAGACACTAGCACACTTGCTGACCCAAGTATAGTAGATCAGCTTATTGCACTTGCCGATAGCTGAAGACATTTGTGGCATGGACGGTAAACTATCTCTACTCTCAAGTTATCATGCAGCAATCATACTGAGTAGCTAAAGAAGAAAACTACTTGATAGTTTACAAATATCCATAGTTTGTCCTTTGAAAAAAGTAAATAAATAAAATAAAAAAGAATATGCAGTATTAAAGGCTCTGGTTTCCCAGAACTGCAAACAACGAACTTGACAAGGTGTATTCGACCATAGTTGTGCTCAAATGATTGCTAGCTTCAAGGGATTGCTGCTGATAAGTAATCAAATTTTAACGGCTTAAAAACAGCCCCGGAAACAGCAGCTCCTAACCATAAAATCCATGTTTTAATTGTCCTCTTTTTTTTTTTTTTTTTTTTGGTTGTCTCCTCCTTTCTGGAATTGTCCGTTTTAACAGATTTCTAAATACCTTTTGTGCAGGATACATCGATAAGTACAATGTTGTTTATTTTGCTGGAAAGATGGAGAATACATTTGTTGCTAGCTAGCAAGAAAACGACGAATAATTGATTTATATAAAATTCATTTCTAATTTTCCATACATGCAAGAGGTTGCGCATTGTTTTTGTTGTGAAAGAATAATATCAAACAGTTGATTTGAATAAATTGAATGTAGGAAACATTCCTCCTTGTAGAAGACTGTTTGAAATATCAATTTGAACCTTCAATCCCAAATGCCCAACTGACCTGAGCGTTTGTGCCTTTTTTTTTTTTTTTTTTTTTTTTTTTTTTTTTTTTTTTGGTAATTTGCTTGCATAGCTTAACTATTCTGGCTATAATTGAATTCAAACAAGTCCAAGATGCAACACGCTCTCACATCATATGGGGAGATTTACAGACGTGTTGACTGAAAATACTCGATCCAAACCCACCCCAACACTGACACACACGCACACACACACAGAGAACCTAAAAACCAAAACTGAAAAACAAAAACAGCATTCCCTTCCTGTTTCCTCCCTCCCTCACTCTGGCATCTTAGGCTGAAATGGTGACCTCGCTAGCATAGGCGACTCAGAGGCCAAATGACAAACAACTTCCCAATGCGGAGCCTTCACATAGGCAAGGGCAAGGCAAGTGCGTAGAACGAATCAGTGAGGAATCGATGAAAACTGGTCAGCCTGGATCTCTTAGTTACTTGAGCAAGGCAAATAGCTCGTCATATGGTTTTGACCACAAATGATTTGAGGCTATATTTTCCGGTGCATATTGCAACGGTAATCATATGAGTGAACACAAGTATGGTCTCTTCTAGAATGTGTGTTTGTGTTCTCTCTCAATGACTTCTCACTCAGTTTTTTTTTCCCCCCTTCTTTTCTGTTTCTTTTTCTTTTTCCCTTCTATTCCTCTCACCAGCTTATCCGTCACACTCTCATCGCCGACAATTGAATCAACATCAAAAGCCAGTGATGACGCACCTGATCTCAGTGCGTTTTTTTATTTTTTATTTTTTTAACGCTAGCACCATTTCTCTTTGCCTTTGCCAATCTCGTTGACGGATAAGTGGGGTCATGAGACCCATCCCTAGTGGGTTTCATGACCCACGGAGAAGTGCATTTAGACCCACACCACTGCATATCGATGGTGGCAGGTGAAGGAGAGCCTGCAGCAACAACAGCGTTGACAAGGAACAAACTGTTTCGAGAACACATGGCGGGAATGAAAGGAGACCGCATCACCAGAGAAAGGGGCGATTTCACGTCGATGTCAGGGAGGAACCTAGGTGGGATTTCGTTACCGTTAGGAAGGAGGGGCACAGTTCGCTATTGCCGCCACAGGGAGGGGAGTTTCTTTTGTTTCTTCTTTTTTTTTTTTTTTTTTTTTAACAGAATAAATAATTTTGTGCCGATGTAAAACTCTCCTTGCCCACACCTTCAGATCTAACCTAACGATTCAAATTGTGTGAAAACCATGCCCCATGGAAACCTTCTCCTTATTTATGTTTTTACTATCATTTTTATGTAAGTAACAATGCAAACCTTTGCCTCTACAAGAAGAGTACGAAGACAAGAATTTTAACAAAAACTTGTATGGCTTCCCGTGTGTTGAAATACGCATATATGTTGGCACCAACCATCATATTCCCTCATTGTTCACAAAATCATTTGCACAACAATCTGTCACATACTATGTAAAGAAGCAAACTTTTTCAGCTCTCAGCGCACTTTACCTCAAATCGCTTTGCAGAGTTTTCCTGCCATTCTATACTAACATTAATATAAAAGAAAAAGTAGTGAGGTCGAAGTTGGTTTTTCAATGCGAAAGGAATTGAAAAAACCTAACAATAATAAGCCCAAAGTAACAGGCATGAAAGAGCTCAATGCACATAACAAGCAAAATGAAGTTTCAATAAGCACGTAATAGGTACTTTCAACTTTCCCAAATAAACTTATCTCTCCATGTTCTATAGAAAAAATATAAAAATAAAAATCTTCCAGAAATCACCGTACTTCATCAGTCATTACAAAACAAAAGGTCCAAATAGCTTTGAACGTGGACAAAGGTAGTAGAGAGAGAGACAGTGGCCCAAAAAAAGAAAAAAAAATTTCAAATGCGGTCAATGATTACCTAAATTGGAAGATTATGGAGCACAGAGATCCTAGATACCATAGCAGAAGCAACCCGCTACAGGATCTTACACCGCCAAAGCAACAATTCCCCGGCTCTTAATCAGAATCCTCATACACGTCCCCATCATCTGATAGCTCATCAAATGATCTTATGTCAAGCTGGTAACGAAGGATACCTCCAATCCCACCGAATCCTCTGCAAAATTGCGATCCCTCCTGAGATTTGTTTGTTACAAATTCAAGTGTACAACCAAACCGCTTGTACTCGTTGGCAAACCACTCAAGTAATGGCATCTTCTCCTGAACTTCAAGCTCCGACGAAGTAGCCGCATCACGGAAATTACTCTGGTCAGCTTCTTGCTCCTTGTTCAGATGCTTTATTATAATCTCACCAGTAGCACTGTTTTTCAACACATACCTATTGATATCCAGGTTCTCCCACACAATGAGGATTTCTACAGCGCCCATTTCGAGGGCCTTGAGGGTGTCATCCACACCAAAGACATATTTACCAGTGTCCTGACTAATCTCCTCAAAATACTTTCCAATCAAGCGTTTCTCTTGTATGAACTTCACATTAGACAGAATTTCTGCAGATAGCTCGATAGCCTGATTGAAACCATTTTCCCCCCCATAAGAAACGTCGACGACATTCAATATCTTTGCCTGCAAACGAGGATCAAACATATCTGACTGGCTTAGTTCGGTCTTGAAATCTGCTGAACCAGCAAGTATAAGACCGGCAACATTAGGCTGACTGGTGGCAGGATTGATGAAGAATTGAGTGGCGAGCTCCGCAGTCTTTCTGACGTAGTTATGGCGCTTTTCCATGCGAAGACGGGCAAAACGGAGCGCTGACTGACCTCCTCTTCCGTGCTTCTTGGGGAGGTCAACAGTGAATTTGTGGAGAACCTCACGGGTGTTTCCACTTAATGTCCCGAAAAGGGTACCGTTTCCATCCATGACAATAAAGCCAAACTTATCGTCGGATTCCAAAAGTTCATTGAGAGCTTCGGTGTGGAACTTGTTGTCACAGAGATACAAAGAGGCATTGATAGGCTTGAAAGGTTCAAAGTCAATGGTGACCTTCTTTTCTTTGCCGTCTTCGGTGACGATGGTGCCAGTGTAGAGGACGAGGCCGTTAGGAGGGACCTTGTTATAAAGCTTGAGGCGTTGTTGAGCGGAAGTAATGGCACCCAAGACCGACTGGCGGTTGACCCGGCTCTTGATGTTGGAAGCGGTACCGAATTCATCGCCCAACATCTTAGTGACACGAGAAATCTGATCGCGGGGAGGCATGATGAGGGAAATCATGCTGGTACCGTTGCCACGGGCAGATTCCAAAGCCTTTATCAATTTCTTGATCTTCCAAATCTCAATGTTCTTATCGGATTCATGACCATCAGCCATTGCAGCTTTGTTGATTATAACTGAGAGTCAACGAGAAATTATTTATAAATAAACCAAAAAAAATGAGAGATTCGCAAACGAAAGTGAAAACAAAAGTTAGGACTTAGGATCTGGGGCACTTATCCATTATCATATTGTATCATGTTTGTTTGTTTTATTAAGATTAAGGTAAACTAATACTATCCATGTTTTAAAAAAAAAAAATTTTATATCTACTAAGGAAGTCGAAATTTTGAAATTGAGAAATTGAGCTTCTTAAAAGTTAAAACCCTTAAAAAAAAAAAAAAAAAAAAAAAAAAAAAGCACACACGCACACACACACAAAGATAAAGATTAGAAGATCACATCGGATAATACAAACAACTAATCGGATTAAGAAGAGAGGTCAGTAATCAGAGAACATACCAAAAAAAAAAAAAAAATTGTTGGGAGGAAATTAAACCTTGAGAAAGTCTTGTTGAGCGAGCGAGCGAGCGAGCGACGGCCAAAACAAACGCAGCAGAGCAAACGAACACCTTTGAACTCTCCTTCTCAACTCTCTCTCTCTCTCTCTCTAACTCTTATCGGAGTTTTGCGAACACCTTTTCCTTTTCCTTTTCCCTTTCCTTTTTCCTTCTCCTCCTCTTCCTCCTAGGGTTTCAATTTAAGGTTCACAAGCACTAACATATAAATTATTATTTAAAAATTAATATTAGAATTGATATTCTTAATATTTTTTTTCTTCGTCTTATTCATTTTGTTTTTCATTTTTTTGTTTTTTTAACCCTCGTCCAAATTAAATTATAGAGCTAACAAAAACCAAAGTAAAGAAATTTAGGATAGAACACCTCTCAAATCGCATTAAAAGAAAAATACTCCTTAACAACGTGTGAACCCCACACTTAAATCAAGTCTATATTATTTACGGAAGATGGTTTAGCTATTTTATAGCGGAATGGATTATGGACCTGTTTGATTCATCTTCACCGAATTGATTCAGTGAACAATAACACTTCTTTGTGCAACCCACTTCTTTCGACATCCATCTCCATTTTTCCAAAAATTTAATTAAAAAAAAAAAAAAAAAAGAATCAACCCAGTCACAGGCTGAACAATCATGGGAAGATCTTAACTTGTATTAATTAAAAAGATTTTCTTTTTTTTTTTTTTAATTGAAAGAAAGCTATTAAACTATATCTCTTACCACATAGAACGAATGGAACTTCAAACCGTGTCTTTCGTCCTTCTCCACTAACCATCACATTACGGATCCAACACACACCATGTGATAATTTAAATACACACATATTTTCTTTAATTTTGCTTTGCTTACTTATTTTGTCCAACTAGTATCATCAAAAGGTGTGGAACAAAAAATATACAAAGCCCCAGAAGATGGGGCCAGCTTTGTGCAAACATTACAGGTCAGTCAGTATATTGTATATAAATATAGAAACAAACAACACCGAACGTGTATGTTGATTGTTGACCCCTCGGAAACAAAAAGTAAATAATAATTTTTTGTTGCAAAATGCAATATCCTATCAAACAAATTACGACTGCTTGATTTTCTTTCCTTTGCGCATTGCTGGTTGAATGCTTATATATTCGCAACAAAAAGTTAATAATAATAATAAGAACTAATAATGATAACAACAATATTAATAATCTCTTAGCCGCTCCTGCACAAACAAAACCTGAGCTCGTGAGCTGCTTACTATTTAACAACACCAAAATGATAATCAATTTTGCCTGCCTCCATTTCTCACAAAACTTTTAAAACTGGTGAAAACCTTACTCACTGTGTTCTCTGTACAGGATACTTTGATGTGAATGAACGTGTATCAGTATGGTTTGTGTATTGCTGAACTTGCTCAAATCAATCCTATGTAAGATCAGGTCACACGAGCCCCAAAATGCGAGCCCGTCTCCTCCTTCATATCATTCATCTCCATGGGACTCTAGCCCTTTATACTCCCACATCTGAGTCAACTATCTATGCTTTGCACAAATTGTATTTGCCGCTGCAATCAAGTCAAATTCGGTACATTGCGGTGATTATCAGCGAATTCACGAATTATTCTCTTCAGAATTCGTCCCCCTTTTCCCTGCATATGCCCGTAGTCATTCCGCACTCCATTGCAGCTCTTGCTCTCGAGATAATCCGAGGCCGCACCAGCAAGGGCCTTCAACCAGACTGGCACTAAGGTTTCTGCTTCCCCTTGCTTCAAGTATTCGACTGGAAGGGCGTGCACCTGCTCTAACACTAAACTAGTTACACAATCAAGGAACAACATGATGCACTGAAGAAAGAAAGAAATGGATATAAGTTACCGACCGCTGAGTGTAGCCATCCCTGCAATGATTCCCAACAAAGAATAACCTTCCACGATGTTCTCTCACTTAAACTGCAGATTGCTGCCAATTGTTGCAAGATTGTCGCACATTTGTGAACCTATTAAGAGGAACCACAAATATACTTATAGCTGCAAACACTACTTTTATATGGATGTAAAAGCAATGTTCTAATATGGGAGTTTGAAAAGGAAATAAATAAATGAATAAATAAATATTATAAACCTTGGCTGCATTTTCTGTTCTAGATTGTGCATTACAAGTGCTTTTTGAGAGATGATAATCCTTTGATTTTATTATGCATGTATATAGCGTCAAGTACAAAGTTAAGTTTTATACTAACTAATGTAGCAAGTGCGTTGTCATTCTTTACCCGCTCAAGTACCAACTTCCTATAAAAGTACGTGAATAACATTTACCAATTCATCGATTGCTATATCAGTTGGAATTAGAAGTTTTACTTGTCTTTTAGATGTTAATTAAAATGTAGGTAACCGCAGAGATAGGGTCCTAAGCATTATTCATAGCATTTGGGAAGCAGTTCCTTTGTGACTTATGAGACAGCAGAATCTGAATTTTACCACTATCAACTGATGGAAAGTTAAAAAGGATTTTTTTTTTTTTTTTTTTTTTTAAAGGGTCGAATAATTGTACACAATGATATGCAAGGATATGTTGTATTTACCCGTGACATTGCTGATACACCAAGTAAAGCGTACACCACATTAGATACAAGTCCCTCACCACAATGAGAGAGAACCTGAACGACCATGGCCCTAAACGATCCTTCGGAGATGCAGGTCACAGATTCTAACAGAGAGGCCAGACCCACCTCCAAAAAACCTAGATAGCACAATAACCAACAATGAGCTTCAACAACAGCCGCTGACACACACACGGAGAGAAAATAAAGGCACCTACGGAAAAGAAAGTTCAACAAACCTAAGGAGGATGAGTTTATAACTAATCAAAACAAATCTTGACATCAAGAAAGCTAAATCGTCAAGGTATGATTGTTTCAATAGCCCACAACCGCAGAACAATTTAATCAAGCAACTCCATCCACGAGAAAAAAAAGGCCCGCATGTATTGACAGGAAAAGAGAAACATTGAAGAAACAATTTAATCAAGCCATGGTGACCACCAATACTCTCTTCCATCCAAAAAAAAAAAAAAAGGCAAATGTAATAATTGACAGGAAAAGAGAAACACCAATATGCCTCAGACTTACAAGACAAGTACGACATTGCTGCTAGTGCCGCTCCACGATGCAAAGCTGTGCAGCATATAGCTGCTTTTTGAAAAGAAATTTCAAGAAGAGAACCAGATGCAGCCAATACTTCCTGAGATATTAATAGCTAGAATTTGTCATTTAAAGTTGAACTATTTCCCTTAAATGTATAACGATGTCTAATGAAGTCCTCATAATAGAAATTGCTTTATAAGAACCTCAAAGTTGTTTAAGGTGGAGAAGGAGAAAAAAAAAAACACACACACACACACACACACTAGATAGAAGTGTGAAGGACCTGATGAGAGCAGCGTATAAACATAGATGCAAAATTTGTGTATGCCTCTACGAGATCAGGCTCTTGATCACATATATATGAAGAATTGAGAGCCATTACTGATGCTGCATGCGTAAATCTTTCAAACGCAGTGACGAAAAAGGGTCCATACTCCTTTTGGTGACCAAATTCTTCAACAACAACGGAAGCTGAAATGATATTGATGTGTATCCAAAACAAAAGGCAGACATAAGCAACCAAATAACAAACAGAAAGGTGAGAAGAAACATAAACCAGGTATCAACAAAACCAATAAACGAACTTTGAGAGTGTAGAACATATTAGGAAGAAGCCTGTTAGAGTAAGAATGCAATGAACCAACAGTTCTATTATCCCACCACTTGCTTTTTGTTACATGTCAACAGCCTACCTGCTCTGATAAAGCATTCATGACTTTGGAATGACAAGTAGTTTGTCGATAGGCAGTCTAGTACTTCGGGCAATATTGTTACAAAGTGATGGCCTGCGCATTAATCAAGTGAAAGTATTTTAAGAATGTACAACAACATTATCGTATATATATACAAACCTAGGAAGGACATAGCATAAGCACAAGCATACATACAAATGGAAAACTCAAATACGGACATAAACAAATCACAGAGGCATATTTAAAAGATGAGAGTATACCATGGTTACAAGACATCTAACCAAAGCATTTATTCGTAAATCAATAAACCAACAAAGATCCCCAATACCTGAGGATTGAATTGCCTGTGAAAGAGCACGGCAAGCTGCCACAGATAAGTTACCATTTTCCATGTGTCCAGATCTAAAAAGCTTGTCCAACATGGGCCAAAAAACTCTCAGTACGGAAACTATAGGATCATCTGAAGCCGGCCCACTGGGCAGGCACGTTGCAAGGTGGCTGAATACAGTTCCCATTCTGCACCAGTTAATTTTAAACAACCAGAATTCAAGCTAGCTGGATGAGAAACCATTAATGCATAATTCTATCAAAAAGACAGATTTCAAACAGAGTCTGAATTAGAAACAGCAAATGATTTTAAAATCAAAGTTCCCTTGCAACTCTTTCATATCCGGGTCCAGTATTTATCTGCTTGAACAAGGATGAATTTACCAACAGTCATGTAATTTAAAAGTTATCATTCTCCAAATACCTATGCTTTATTAATCCCAACAATGTTTCCCCAAAGATTCCAAGCGGCTCACACAAACAAAACTATCCTCACCAAGTCTTAATGACATACCTGTACAACCCTCTGGCAGCGGAATTGAGAATAGGTGTATAAATTGCTGGATTCTGTTTTAAACAGTGGTTGTTATCTTCATCAACCTGAAGGAGCATCAAGCTTTTAGTTGAATTTCAGAGTGATTGGCGTCTTTTGAACCATGACTCAACATATATATATATATATATATATGTTGGGTCTCCATTCCTCACATACAATGCTCACAAGGTTTTATTAACTTTTTCATTTTATTTTATATTTTTGATAATTCCATGCTTATCTAAACTTTCATGTGCTCTTCAGGGCTTCAATTAGAGCCCCATTGACACAAGTGTGGTGCCCATCTTGCTCGGAGTCACATAAAATAGAGATGAAACCTTATAGATACTTGTATCTCAAATGTCATATGCCTTTGTTAGATACCAAAAGTCCGACATGGAACGATTATAAGATAGTAAGCCCTTAGGTGCCCCCCACCCCCCCTCCCCCCCTCCCTCCCAAGCCAATTTTGTGATAGGACTTGTTTGTTAGTTAGTTAGCATGGGTTAGTTAGTCAGTTAGGGGATTGGACTATAAAAGAGGAGAGAGTGAGAGAATCAGGGAGAAGAGAAAAGTTAATGGTTCTGTAGTGTAGTATTGTGAAAGTCTTGGTATCATCCAAGCAGGGAGATCCAGCAGAATCTTGAAGATCCGCATCATTCTAGGGTTGTTATCGTTAATTAAGTCACTGTTTTCTGGTGTTTGTGTGCATAATCTGGTGCTTTTGATTCTGGTTCTTATCATTTTGCTTGCAAGGGTGGGTTCTACCTAATGGGTTCCTAACAGCCTTCCACAAAATTGTATGACGGTTGAAACCCTAGAAGAGTTTCATCACTATCAGCATCCAGTATAGAGCTGTAGTGAAAATTTGCTCTGGCTTATGCTCCCTAGGTTGGTAGCTTCTCTCATTAAATACGAACCAGCATTTCAAATTTATTAAAATGGAAGTTAGAGTCAGGATAGAATTGAAGTCAGCTAAAACACTATCAAAATTGAAACAAGAAAGATTAACATGGTTGGAACTTGGCATCCGTTTTCTGACGCGGGCTGAATCTATCCCCTATGCAGACCATAGACTCCATATTCGTTAAATAGAGGATTGGATTCATTTATATTATGAAGGCAGAATTAACTTCTCATTTGATTCTTGGATAGCATTCTAGTTCTCGAGCTAAAAAATTAGGAGAAATTTGAGCCTTGATTTTTGAAAATTATGTTTCACACAACTGAAAGTTATATCTATATATATATATATATATATTTTAACTCATAAACTTAATAACTCGAAACCTGAAATATGAGGATAACCAAAACGAAAGAGAAAGAAAAAAACTATCATGCAAAACAGAGGAGAAAATGCTTACAAGTTTTTCAATAGATCCAAAGCTAGAAGATAGCAACCGTGCCAACATGTTGCTCTTTAAATCTTTATTAGTAATAGAACCAAGGACCAGACTAATGGCACTGACAATTTCCTCCTCATCGTCCATAGGTAAATACCTTTTTTCCAGGCCCTGCAAAGCAGATCACACATAGTTAAAAATAAAAATTAAAATTAAAAAAACGTGAGACTGGGTTCCAGAGGCCAACAACAAACATGTTATATAATAGAGGCAGGAGTTCCCTTTGACAGAGGTTCATGCATACCAGATACACAACACGTTGAAACCATTCAGCAAACTTTGCTATATGGTTATAAATAATTGATTTAAACTTTCATAATGATAACAAATATGATTTACCTCTCCTATCCACATCAAAATCTCCAAATTACAAGGTTCATAAATCACAGCTGAAGCATCTTCACAAACTTTGCGCAGGGTGCATGCACATGCGCTCAAGGACAGAGGTTCTGATAACCCTGTAGCAATAAATAGTCTGAAGTAGCAAATCAGTACAAAAATTAAATATTAAAAATAAAAAAAATAAAAAAAAGAAAAAAAAGCAATAGTCAATAAAAAATAAAATAAAATAAAATAAACCCATCACTCACAAATTCTATTTACAGAACTTCTATCGTAATGATAAAAAATGAAGTTCAATACACCAGGGCTAAATTTGTTAAAGTCGATATGAAGTTATACTCTGCTATCAGCCTCTTTTTTTCATGCTTTAGAATTGCTCTTTTCGAGGCCCGCCTCAAGATAAGGCTATGCGTTTTAGAATTAAGGCTTACACCCCTCAACATTGAGGCAGGTTCTCAGCCTACAATCTAGTACCTTTTGATGCGTAAACCTAACTAATTTTTGGCTGAGGAACTCTCTTCTTCTTTCCAACTGGTAAACTAATGCTTGTTCTCTTTTTTTATTTCCTGCTATTATCTGCTGAAATTACCTCTATTTCCATGGCTGGTCAAGTCTTTTTATTCTTGTACTAATTTCTAGTTAAAAAAAAAAAAGTAACTTCTTAATTATAGGACATTTTGAATATGAGAAACTTCTTAATTAAAGGATATTTTGAATTTGAGAAACTTCATAATTTTATGTATGTTTTCCAAATTTTTGAGGCTTATGCCTCGTCTCACAAATAGAACCTTAATACCTGATTGTGCAATTTAAAGCCTTGCTTTTGAAAAAAAAAAAAACAAAACAAAACAAAACAAAAACAAAAACAAGAAGAAGCATTAAAAAACCATATGAAGTTCCTAATACCACTTAGGAAAAAAAGAGAGTACTCACAGTAAGGGCCTGGTGTTTACTTGAAAAGCAGATATGTACTTGGAATAGGAACCAACAACGTCAGCAAGAGATCTATAAACCTAGAGAGGAAATAAACATCTCAGACATGTTGAAAAAAGAAGCAGACAAAAGATTTGTTTAATAGAAACCGATGAAGAGTACTGTTTGATAAAACTTCGATTAAGAAACTGATATCCACTATAAATAAGAGGAAAAGGACGAATGGTTAACATACAATGCACATAAAGCCCTTAAGCTCATCAGAAGGCCTGGTGCCCAACAGATTCACCAATTCCATGACCACAGAGAAATCAAAAGTTTGGCCTTCCTGTACAACTACCTCAGCAACCTGGAATAGGAGCCTTGTATATCAAAGCATAGAACATCAATACAAAATAAGCTCCAATCTAAATCATATTAATCACACCAAACGTCCTAATGGCAATTACAAAGGAGTACCAAAGCCAAGTGATCCACATAGCAGCTATTAGCAAAGACCACAAAGATGGGACTTGTATATTTAACTTCAAAAAATGAATTACGATCCAAATTTTAAAGACAAGAAGCTTGATTGGGGAAAGAAATATATAGTAACCAAAAAAAAAAACAGAGAGAGAGAGATGGCAATCGATCATTTAAATGACTCCCAGCGTCAGCAATTCACCTATTGTAAGACCAAAAAAAAAAAGGTCCTAATGCAGGCAAAAAAACGTACACTGATACAGAAATTAAGTTGAGAAATAGCAAGTTGTGCTCACCACATTAAGAGCAAACAATTTGGCTTCAACCTCCTTCCACGGAATTGGTGCATTCACAGATGCCCAACCACCAAGTAAAAGCTACAGAAGAATTTCACCACATTTTAGAAAGAAATATCACGTATTTACCAGAAAAACAATAACTTCATAATATATGTAGAAGACTGATAAAAAAGAGTAAATGTGATGGAAGATAAGGAAATTTGTCCAAATCGTCAATATTATCACCAAACTGATGAAAGACGTATGCTCTGAATAGAATTAAAATATAGTTATACACTTACACTTCCATTCAGGAACTCAAAAGGGAATTACAGAATCAAACCCACAATCTGATATGGAATTGCTTGCAATAGAAAATCGAAGGGTAAAAAAGCCAACTAGTAAAAGTGGATGCAGAAAGAAATATAAACGTGTGCGCACGACATGATTATATTTCTAAGATGAGTTATTAAGATTGCGATTCAATATTGATTTGAATCTGTACAATCGAGTTTTTTGCTTTTAAAAGGGCACTACCAAATGCAGTAATCTACAAAATAACATCACAACGCAGAGACCAAGGTGACGACATTTATAGACAAAGAGACAATACTTGGTGAACAAGTCCCACAAGGGATACAACACAGACAGGCACATCAAAGCATTTGATTACAAAAAACAAGTGAACTTAAAAACATGTGTAAGTGCATGTAGCAAACAGATATTCCAAAGTAGTATAAGAACCTTTTGCATGAATGTAGAAGATCTCAAGAGCTGACAAATATCCACTAGAAGTTCAACAAGATTCGATCTAAATTGGACAAGGCTATCAGGCAGTTCTGCTACTCCTCTCTCGTCATCAAAAGTAGTTTCGTCCACCTGCCAAACACAAGACTTGATTTGTTAGTATCATTTTTATTATGAAAAAAATAAAACAAAATAAATTCAATTTCCAAAGGCACTTGAGTATCATAAATCTACGCTAGACAGACCATAATAAAACTGGTAAATTCACTCCTTCACAAAGTATTTTCACTCTCTTCAATTTCTTGCTGGTTGACACGTGTCTTTCCTTTTAATTCTGGGACAATGCGACCACTTTTGTACTGACATGATTTATGGCTTTAGACGTTTTAATGTCTTTCTAGTTTAAGTTGCAGCTTACGCCCACCGACACAAAATGCCAAGGTACCTGATCTAGCCTTTTTGAAGGTGAAAAACCTAAAGGTTGAATTACATAAGACATGGCACAATAATTAAGCCGTTTCAAATTCAATATAGAAAACGAAAAAATGAGTTGATGAAGAACCTGAGCACGCAATAAGAGTGCATCGAGTAAAGTTAAATACAATGGAAAAAACATGTCTTCGACATGCTTCTTATTCGGTGACGCATCAGCATCAATGCCAAGAATATAGCTCGCAAGACTAGACCTGGAAATCCAAATTATGAAGGACTAATCATGATTTGAATCTTAAAAAACAGGGTTGAACATTCAAAAAAAAAAAAAAAAAAAAAAGGGTCATGCCAGGAGCTTAATAATAGCAATCCGTCGTATGAGGAAGTATCAATATTCCATGGAATTCAAAAGAACCTATTGAAGGCATAACGTGTAAGAACTTGAAAAGAAGTAGCAATCAAGTAAAGAGTTTTGAAAAATGAAAATTGACCATGCCACAGTTGCAGTTCATAAATATTGACTAGTTTGTGGAAACATAAAAGTAGTTAAATAAGATGCATTGAATTTACGAGAGCATACTACGATCGTACAACATAGAGAAAAAGAATAAAACCAAAAATGTGGGAAGACTCGAGTATCCCGAAATCGGAAAACGTAACATGCAAAGCAAACATGTGAAAACCCAATAGCAATGGACGTATATCATATCATATATAATGAAATGATATGATATGAGAAGAAGGAGAAAAAAAACAAAAACAAAGAAGTACCAAAATTGCAGAGTTGAGTCCGCAATCTCCCAGTCTTCACTTGGAAATGCAACACAGCTGCCAATGAATATTGCAAATTTAAAATAAAAATAATAATAATAATAATAATAATAATAATAATAATAATAAAAAGTAGGGTAAAGGATGAGATTAATTATAGAACACCTCAAAAGAGCCTCAGCCAGGGAAAGCGCTTCGGCACTTGCTTCTACAATTAAAGAGGGTGCCTGGTGACATAAGTGAATAAGATACCGTTAACTGAAGTAGCACCCACCCAATATACATATATAAAATATATATATATATTTATGCAATTTAGGCATAAATAATAAATAAAGAAAAGAGAGAGTTAAAAAGAGAGAGAGAGAGAGAGAGAGAGAGTGGTAAAGAAGGGAAAACAGACAGCTTGGCCGATCTCAGACAATAAGCAGGAGAGGCCAGCAATGACTTTCTCATCCCTGGTATTGAGAGCAGGGATCAGAAGTAGCTCCTTCAGATAATGAATCCTACTTAATAACACCTGAGGTAGTCCCTGTGCAAGCCCAAACACCACCAACTCAAAATTCATTAATTTAAAAAAAAAAAAAAACTTGATTTAATTAATTAATAGCAAAGAAAGACAAGTGGTTAAAAACCAAACCAAACCAAACAAAAATAAATTTAAAACATATTATTTATATAGAAAAAAAAAACGGGCAGACCTCATGGCGAGTGACGAGTTCGACAAGAACTTCAACAGCCAAATCGAAAGAAGAGGAGAGTTGCAAAGAATTGAAGACAAAATAAAGAAGCGGATGGGAGGGCAATGAGGCCTGGGGAATTTCTGAGAAGCAACCAGCTCTAACCTAAAAACCATGTTTCCAAATTGCTCAATTTAATATCTATCAAAAATAATACAGAAAAGATTTTGTTATAAGCAAAAATGTAAAATTGCAAAAGTAGTACAGTAGTGAATTGAGTAGGTAGAAAACAGAGAGAGAGAGAGAGAGAGAGATTACCCAGCTGAGTAAGCAACGAAGGATTTTTCTAGAGTCGAAGGAATTGTCCAATTGGTCAAGAAGGAATTGAAGAACCATAGGAGTGTGGGAGAGAAGGTGTTGGGAAAAGTGACTAGAAGTAGTAATATTATGATGATGGTGATGATCAAGGAGTTCTTCAGGGAGAAGAGTAAGCAACTCCAGCACTGCCAGGGGAGCATTATTCACATGTTGTTGGTGCTGTTGCAATAAGAGATTGTGGAGAGTGTAAAAGAGTTGGTCGATTGGGTTGTTGTTGTTGTTGTTGTTGTTATCATTATTATTGTTATTATTATTAGGAGTTGGAGTGGTGGAATGGGGGTGGAGAATGAGGGAGGAGATGGCGAGGCAGATTTGGGTCAAGAGCTGAGGAGGCCCTGAGGCTGAGAATCTGTTGGCAGCAACGAGAAGAGCGTTGAGGAGACCATGTCTGGCTTGGGAATCCAAGCAACACAAGGACGCTTCGTTCTGGATCTTGCGCTTCAGAATGTGTGCTGCGAAGAACTGCACCTCAAAGTAATTATCTTCTTCTGCTGCTGCTGCTGATGATGATTCAGAATTACAGTTATTGCTGCTGCTATTGTGCAGATGAAGATGATGATGATGATGATGATGATTTTGAATGTGATTGTGAATGTGAATGTGATTGTGTTTCAAAAGAATGGAGGTGGCGACATCCCAGGAGGAGGGGCTCTGCTGGAACTCAACCAACCACTGGTTCGCCGCCACGCGCTTGCTCGATTCCCTCGAGTGATTCAACACCTTCACCGCTTCTGCCACCTTCCTTTCCATTGTCTCCATCGTCTCCATTGTCTCCATTGTCTCCGTCTCCATTTCCCCCCTTCTCTCTCTCTCTTTTTCTTATTTACTGGTATAACTGGAAATTCGATATTAAATAACTAAACACGAGAACAACAAAATTAAAATCTCATATCTCATATCTCATATCTCAATCAAATCAAAACATGAGATCAAACTACTCGATCACTCGCAGCGGAGAAGGACGCCTGGATTCCTCTTTTCGCCCTTCTCATCCGACGGCTCTGCTCTTCTCTCTCTCTCTCTCTCTCTCTATTCTCTGTCTCTCACCTCACCCCACTACTTTTCCCTTCTTTTTTTCTTTTTTTTTCAACCTTTTTTTTCTTTTTTCTTTTCTTTTTATAATATTATTCGAATTAAGATATATGCCATATTCCAAAAGAAAAAAAAGAAGTTGAGATATATTCCAACCCTCACTTAATAATAAAAATTGCAAAATAATATTTGTGCTGCACTTTGGTTAGTATCATTATTATTTGTCTGAAAACCTTTTCTTTTTTATTTTTTGCGGTTTTTCAAATTTTACTCTATTATTATGCCTACAATTACACTATCCCTCCCTCCATGATAATTATATCATTACCAATTTGACTTATTTCTTTGTTCTAGGACTTTATTAGCTTTTTAGCACTCGTCAAAAATAAAAAAATAAAAAAAAAACAGTTTTTTAAGAAAACTTGTTTTAATACAAATAATTTTAGTAAAACTGTTTATAGAATATTAAAAATTATATATTTCAAAGTTACAACACATTATATCACATCAAAACCATGTTATAATATTTTACCATGAACTTTATAATGTAGAGCCAAACATCTTAATTGATCATTAAAAAAATAATAATGTGTTAATTATTTAGGGAAATTAACCTGCAACTTAATCCCGTGTCATTAGTAATGCCATAAAATCCTACATTAAGAATTAACCATCCAAATTATAATAATGCAATAGGTTTAAGATGTAAAAGTGCAAAAGAAAAAACACTCTACTAATTTGTTTGCCTCACCATTTCATTCCAACTCAAACTGTATTTTTTTTTGTTTTTTTCTCAAAAAGTTTTTGTCTTTTTCTCAAAAAAATTTTT
>JAFMPE010168217.1:2371-12436 GCA_024759925.1 Ficus religiosa
CCCCCCCTCCACCTATTTATAGGTGATTTGGAACTCTTCTAAATTGCCCATAAGTCCTTGAAGAAATAATATTTTGCTCAAAAACCCCCCTTAGGTGGCTGGCTACTTGGTTCTAGAAAATGCCAAGAATTCTTTCCATAATTTCTTTAATTCAAGAAATGATGTCATAATCTTATGGTAAGGTGAGGTAATCTCCCTTAAGGCCTTATTTGACTTTTCTCTTGATATGCAGTCCACTTTTATGCTAACATAGATAATTCCAGTATTGTTCTTACTAATACACAGTACTATTATACTGAACTGCAGTTTAAAATTTATCTGTGTAAAAATGGACTGTATAAAAATTTTTCTTATAACTTAAACCCATTTGGCCCTTGATATCCTAATTAATGTGCTTGCTTTTTTTTATGGTGGTTTTAAATCTTATTCATGCTATCATATCTGTAAATATGGTTTTTACAGTATATTTCTCATACTGCTTATCATATAACAGTATAGTCATATATTTGACCTTTCTAACCAACCTTTGACTTTTTTAGTCAACTTTGACTTTTCCGGTCAAACTTTGACCAGCATAAAATCATAGAATTTTTCTTCCCTTTTTGCTCCAAAAGTCACATGCTTGGCTAAGCAATCATTTTTAAGTCTTATAAAATCATAAGAACTCACAAAACTTGATAAAAACCCTTAGTCGGGCTCTTTCATAAATACCTTCATGGTATAACTTAAAGTTCTTTAAAAGAAATCATAATGTTGTAAAAACTAGTTATTACACATAATAAGCCAGTATCCTTTTTAATTACCATTGCTACCTTCGCATAGTAAACCGGTATTCAATCCGGTTACAATATACTATAATTTTGAATGTTACTAAGAAAATATGCCATATGATGTAATTTCTCATATCAATACACTTTCTTTTTTGAACACGAAATTTGCAAGCACTTTTTTTTTTTTTTTTTCCCCATATTACTGATTATATTTCTTTGCAGATTATTGAGTTCCTGCAATTTATCCCAAAATCTTTAAAACCTTTCAATCTTTCGTTATTTATTATTTTTCAGGGGAAGTTCTTTTTATTAAACTAGAAGTAGGCTTCAAACCCGTCAAGTTACACACATAAATTTCTGCATGAATGAAACAGACCATAGCCAATGCTAACGTAGCTTCTTTTATTTTATTTTATTTTATTTTTCTTAAGTAAAACTTTATTTAAAGCAGAGAAAAAAGAAAGGACTTACAGAGGAAAAAAAAAAAAAAAAACACACACACACACACACACAAAACAAACCCCAAATCAAGCAAATTAAGAACTTATTTTACATTTGAAGGCCAAAAAAAAAAAAAGGACTTAGTTTACGTTTAGGATAGTAAATTATAATCCGTTAAGGAGAATAAGGTATTGGAACAACATGAAGGGGAAATTTCTTATGAACAGTGATCCCATAAACTTCAGTCATGTCCATATTCTCATCAGAATTTGGTAACTTCCAGTCAAACCAGTACAGAAGATTTGCAATCAAATATTCGATACCAGCAATGCTAAATGCAACCCCAGGACATCTCCTTCTCCCAAATCCAAAAGGGATCAACTGAAAATCTTTAGTAGTGAGGTCTATTGGATTGTTCTCAAATCTCTCTGGAATAAACTCTTCTGGTTTTTCCCACACACCCGGGTGCCTTTGGATCGCCCAAGCATTGACGAGGACTCTTGTTTTCGCAGGAACATCATAGCATCCGATCTGAACTCTTGCGGTAGTTTCTCGAGGAGCCAGAAGAGGAGCTGGTGGATGGAGTCTCAATGTTTCTTTAACAACATTTTTTAAGTAGCCCATTTGGTTGATGTCGTTCACACCCACTTTCGCTTTTTCTCCCACCACTCTTCTAATCTCCTCTTGAGCTTTCTTCAATACTCTTGGATGTCGCAGTACTTCTGTCATTAGCCATTCCATTGCTGTCGAACTAGTTTCCATTCCAGCAATAAACATGTCCTGAAGATACATTTTTGTATACTTTTAACCCTCATTCCCATTGATATTGGATATTGGATTTTCAATACATAATTCGTATTGGTATATTTATAAACTACAAAGTATCCATTGAATTTGAAGTAATTGTATGAATATTTTATCCTCCCTATATGCACTTTCATGAATGAAGAGACATTAACCTCCTCTATTAGTTACTGTTTGTTTCTTAAAAAAAAATTAAAAAGATAATTATATTGATGAAAAACATTAATTTTTTTTCAAAAGAAACAAAATAATTAAGAAAATAATTGTAGCTTAGTGCTTCTACTTCGATTGTTTACAAAGAAAACTCAAATCCAAATTAACACAAGTAATGATCAATCCCTCAGCCAAAAAATAAAGATAAACTCCACGTACCACAACAAAAGATCAAGCGTTAATAGCATATCAAAAATAATCACCTATATCATGCGTCCACTATAAGCATAGATCTAGTAACGAGGGAAGAGATACAAGAGGAAACGATGAAATTTGGGCACAAGGGGTCGTAAGAGGAGGCGGATCACGTAAGGGGGTTTTGCAGCGTATCAGTTCGTTGCAATGACCAGAAGGATCTGGCACAGGGAGGGATGTTGTTTTGGCCTGTTATGGAATTTTATTTTATTTTAGAGTGTTACTTATACCCTGTGATGGAGTCAAGTATGAATTTACTGTTAAGAAAACAAACTTCTGTTTGGCGGTTTAGGCAAAAAAAAAAAAACTCTTTTGTTTTGGTCACCTACCATTCAAACGAACGTGGAGTTATTTGATTGCGTCCACAACTGCTTCCGAATATATTTATATACATACACACCCATCCCATTAATTTTCTGAACTGCAAGTGTCGCGTGTGAGAAAATTAGACTAATTGTGTTTGAGAGAGAGAGAGAGAGAGAGAGAGACATGCCTGTATAGCAGCTTTGAGCTGATCTTGAGTGAGCTCAAAACCAAGATTGCGATCCTCTTGAAGCCTAAGGAGAACATCCACGAAGTCTTTCATTTCGGATCCATCATAATTAGGACTACTTTTCATTCTCTTATGTTCTTGAACCAAACGATTATTAAAAGCGTCAAGCTCTCGAAAAGTTGATCTCAATCTTGCCATAAATCCTCTCAGATGGTCAACCCACTTCAAAAAAGGAAAGAAATCTCCCACACTGAAGGCCATAAGTTCCACCGTCACCCTTTTGGATAGCTCTCCCATCCTGCTTATAGAACCTTCTTCCACTTTGTAACTTTGTCCTAGAATACATCTCGACACGATGTTGTTCGAGACTTCGGTCAACATCTGGCTTAGATTTATCGTCATTTCATCATTAACGTAAGCTTTACGTACCCTATCGACCAACAATTCAGCTTCTTCCTGCCTAACAAACTGAAAAGATTGCACTCTTTTAAGGCTCAAAAGCTCGGTCACACAGATTCTCCGTATTTGTCTCCAGTACTTGCCGTAAGGTGAGAAAGCGATATTGTTGCTTTCGTAGAATAAGAAATCGGCGGCTGTAGTTTTAGGCCGGTTTGAGAAAATAACGTCGTGGTTGTTAACTATTTCCGTCACCAGATCTGGGGATGAAACGACAAGAGTTGGAACTTGGCCTAGGTGTAACAGAATGAGAGGGCCATAGTTTTCAGAGAGAGCTCGGAGAGAGCGGTGTGGGAATTTGCCCAGCTGATGGAGGTTTCCGACGATCGGTAACCTCCGTGGTGATGGTGGTAAGTTGAGTTTTTGATGCGATGCTTTTTTTCGGATAAATAGAAAGGAAAGTAAAAGAAGGAGAAGGAGAACCGCGAGAATGAAGGGACACTCGTGGAGGAGTAATGTGGTAATGGCCATGATAATCAAGAAGAAGGAGAAGAAGAAGAAGATATGAAAATAAGCATATACAATGAACGAGCTTATCAATATGGTAATTTCTTGAGTCATGATTAGCATATATATATATATATTATTTTCAAGCCTTGGCGTTAAAGGTATATAATTAATTGACGGTAATTTCACCAAAACTTCAGAGCATGATGTAAAATTTAAATTTTCAACCTCCAACCATTAAAAAGAAGAAGAAAGAAAGAAAAGGATGAGTTTTGTGTGTTCGTTGAGTGCACATGCTAGATGAAAGGTGAGATTAAGTTTGTATTTACTCAGTCTAAATTCAGTAGTCTGAGAACACATGCTAAATAAATTTTCTACCAAAACTTCACGAGACTTGTTAAGTTTTTGCAAATTTAATTTTGTATTTGCTCAGTCTAAAGCTCATTAGTGTATTTTTAGCCAAAGCTTTACGATGCTTGTTATGTTTTTACGAGATTAAGTTTATATTTGCTCAGTCTAAGCTCATTAGTGCATTTGAAATTGTACGTAAGAAACCTACAGCCTAATTTGGTAGACTATGCAGACGATGCAACAAGTGAAAGACAGTGTGGGATATCACTATATAGACTTTTTCAGTAACTCATTAGAATTATTAATATAATTTTTATTATACTATGTTTGTGATATTTTAAGACCTCAGTTATATGTAAAATGACTTCATAATTTTGTCAAACAAGTTATATGTTTGAATGTAGAAGTTAATCATATGGTTTAGTTCACTTACGTTGCTAAAAAAAATAATAAAAATAAAAATAAAAATAAAAAATAAAAAATAAAAAAATCGAAAGTTTACGGTTATAAATTCAAGTATTTATAAGCAAGTTTTAGTTTAAGTAACCAGGATAATGGTCTATGTAATCAGGTTGTTACAGAGGCCGGCCAGTACTACTCTTGCACCCTCATCCTTTATATGTACCATATAATTAAAAAAAGGAAAAATTAATACACAAACGTTCAAAATAAAGGGAAGGGCCATCGAAAAACAACAGATTAAATGTAACCAAATTCTACCTTCAAAGAATTAAGCGGGATTTATCCCATGTATTTTTCATTGGTAATTGAAGATAATATAATAAACAACTAGAATAGAGAGTACCAAACTAGTTGAGAGTCGGATGCTAATTATTTTTCCATCTAATTCTTAATTTTTATTTTTTTCACACAACCCTCTAAAATCATTTTTCAATTGTGATCCGAATAAAGATTTTAAAATAATATTTTTTTGATATATATGTTTTAAATGTGCCACATTTCCCCACTTAGCTTGTCGACTTTCTCAAGGACTTGCTTCTAATTATTTAATTCCAAGTCTTCAATATATTTTGTGTGGTGTTCCAATTTGATAAATGATATTTAAACCAACAAGTGATTCTTATGATCAAATGTATGGCAAGTTGCACGAAATCACATCTGTCTTCATGATTGTTCCTCAATCACTTAACATACGTTTGGTACTAAGATTTGGATTGTAGTATTTGGGTTTCAATTGAATTGTGCATTTGGTAAGGCGTTTTGAATTGCTGGAGTTAAAAAGTATAAAAACTCGAAATGTGTTTGGAAAAAAAAAAAATCAATATAGAGCTTGTTTCATTCATCCTAAAATTCTATTCAATTTAAAAACAAATCATCTCATTTGAACTTGTATATATAATGTTATGAACTTTTAACGATTGAGTTATAAAATCATGTGAATAATGAAAGTGAAGTTGATTTTTTAGAAAAAGACAAAATTGAATTGCAATTTGTTATTCAAATGTTTACACTAAACATCCCTTTATTCTTTTTTCAACTGTTCTGTCCCATCAAAACCAATTCATATCACGTTTGAAATCAATTTGATAGGATATGTTGCCCAAGAGGACAATAATTTGATAAAGTTGACTTGGATTTCAGAGCTTTTGATTGATGGCTAGAGAAGAAACTGAGTTCATGAAGAAATTATTCGTGTTCATTTTCTCAACTAATTTGCTTGCTAAAAATGAAGATAACCAAAAAAAAAAAAAAATGGAGGAAAGATTCATGAATAAGGAAAGACTGGTTTGTTCACTTCATGAATGCGGGTCTACAACGATATAAGGAGTGATGCATAATGAAATATTCATTCTCAACAATCATAGCTATGTTAACATTTTTGATCTTCCACAATCCAAAAGACTGAGATGACACCCAAAAGAAAAATAATAATAATAATTAAATCAAACTACTTAAAAATTTAAAGGATCAAATGTTTTTTAAGTTAAACAAAAAAATGAAAATTGTCCAGAAGTTCAAGAAATATAGATGAAATATAGTTGTATGTTTCTATTCATTATTTAAATCTAAAACAACGTATCATCATATAATTTAAAGTAGTGTTTGAATTTTTAAAATATCATCGTACAAGCTTAAAGCCAGCAAGAAAGATTTTAAAATGGGAAAAATCCTAATTAAAGGTTTCCAGTTAGTTGCTTTTTCCATTTAATTTAATTAATTTCCTTTTTTTTTTTTTTTGTAGTCTTTTTAAAGAAAGGCTTTTTACGTTTTTTAAGTTTTTGTAGGACCTTTCTTTACTTTCTTTCAACAAACTTTTTCACTTATTTAAAAAATATATATTAACTACATATATAACTGTAGCGACAAAAACTAAAAGCTTCTTCAATGGGACTACGAAAAAAAATTACTGAAAAATTTATAAATGATGCATGGATTAATACGTACAAATTTTTAAAATGCGAGTGGAAGTACATACCTGACTCACTTGAACATGGCTTAATTTGCAACTATCAGTTTTGATATGTTCGATACAAATAGAGATGGACTCAATCTTTAAGCTCAGTGGAGGCACGACTAAAGATAAAAATTACAAATTAATAGCATAAAATTTCCCATATTTTCATAATGAAATTTTAATTAAATAAGCAAGACATCATAGTTATTCTCAATGAGTTCTTAACTTTTTATACCTTTGCATAATAACTTCGTCGCCAATAATATCATAAATGTCTTTCTCAATGAAAATAGCTAAAATCTGGTTGGTGTTTATTTGGGGTACAATTAATTTTAAAAGATTATAAATTTTGGAATAATTATATGAACTTTGCTTTAGTAGAAAAGAAAAACTATATGAACTTTTTTTTTTTTTTTTAATTTTTCCTAATGGAGGCACATGCCCCCACCTTTATTTACTTTCAATCAACAAACATTTTTACTTGTTGAAAAAAAAAAAAATTATAGTACGTATATGTATAGTTGTAGCGACAAAAACTAAAAATTTCTTCGATGGGAGGAGTATAAAAAAAATTACTGAAAAATTTATAAATGAAACATGGGTTAAGACGTACAAATTTTTAAAATGCTGAGTGGAAGTACATACCTAACTCACTGGAACGTCGCTTAATTTGCAACTATCAGGCTTGATATGTTTGATAAAAATGATATGAAGAAGATTGTATAGTACCATAGAAACCATTTCGTTGTCAAGATACAACATATCATATTTATTTGTTAAGAAAAAAATGAAAAACTTATTCAACTACTAGATATATATCGCAATAATGAGAAATTTTAACGTCAAAGAAAGTACCATGCCTCTGGCATTGAATGATACATGAAGCAAAATGAAGCATCAGAAAGAGAGGCGTATGAATTGCTGACTGAGCTAGTTATTAAAGCTTGGAAGGACATAAATGAAGAGTGCCTTAAGAAATCAATGCCCAAGAAAAATTTTCGAGGTTCCTTTAATTTTAATTTTGCTCGAATCATGGATAGTTTCTACAAGGGAGAATATAACTTCACTCATGTTAAAAATCCAATGATTGATGCCATCAGTTCTATGTTGATTGATCCAGTTCCCAAAAATCGATTGAAATATTGTTATTATCCATGGATATATATATATATATATAAATATTTTAAGAAATTCTTAATTTATTTGTTTTTTTTGTTCTGTTATAACGGATGTTGTTATTGTACCTGCTTGTTCTGTTGTAGTTATTTTATTTGAATATGCATGTTTTGTTATGTAAAGATAGTATTTGATGGTTATAATCAAATGTTTGTTTATTTGTCCTTTGCTTCACATGGTTACCAACATTGTTAAAGCCTAGTACTACTTACTACAAAACGGCCGGGACCCATTCACAATAATTCACCACCAACATTTTGCAACTATCCATTTCAGTAGTACCATAGGCTTCACGTGGTTACCAACATTATTGAAGCCTAGTACTCCGTACAAGGAAAGGGCCTGGATCCATTCACATTAATTCACCATTGTTCTTAAACCTACAGAAAGCCCTATAAATTTCTGACCACTTTCGAGTAGAATTTCCCCCACAGAATCCAAAGAACACAATTTACCTTGTAAGATCCTGTTCAATCAAAACAAATCTATCCTAAAAATAAGCATAGCTTTCTTCGCAATTCTTAATTAAATATCATGGAACTTATACATTAATAATATGTTTGTTGCGTCGAGGACTTAAATATTGTTTTGACGTAAAAATAATAAGCGGATTAACTTTTTTCCCTCACCATATTAATTATTCCGACTCTGCTAAATTAGTACATAAAATAATTATTTTTAATTAAATTTATAAATTGATCATTTATCAATTAGTAATAACGTTTATGAGATAATAACTTTTCCTAATTCTATTAAAAGTACTCATTTGTAAAAGGTGCTACCATATTTGTTTTTCTTGTCGAAAAGTTTGAACTCAAGCTCAAGATCACATTTTTTACTCCTAACTAAAATCTTTCTTGACTTTTAGTGCTTATATTTGCACTTGATTTTATGGACTTTTTGTCGTACTAATAAATATCATAAAGATTATCTATATATGATATGTTTGTTGAGTTGTGTAACTTTTAGTTATTGTCCCGACGCAAAAACAAGACACAGGTCAACATTATTTTTATATATTATGTCGAGCCTTACTACTACTCAGAGCCTAATTGTTTGCAATTCATATACACCACATACGGTATTTTTTTCCTTGCTGTAACTCAATTTTTAATATTTGAAAATAGAAATTCGAAAACTCCAAATAACATTCCGATTTTTGCGTGTTTGAAATTAAAAAAAATAAAAAACTAAAACCCATAATGCACAAACGCGATATTCTGTTATCTTCACAATGTTCTTCCCATTCCATGATATTCTCGGTCAATATAGTATTGACACGGTCATTGTATAACTCTATACAATAATCTACTATAAATATATTTCAAACACGTATAATATTATAATAACCAAAATTTTTACGGGCTCATGATTTCCTTATATGAAAAGAAATTTAAGTCCGTACTATGTGTTTACATAATGTTTCACGAAAATTATGAATATCAATATGAAATTCATAATTTTATTATTAGTATATATTTGAGTTCTCGTTCAATTAGCTATGAGACTCAATAATAAGTTTATTAAATCAAAACGAGGCCTTTTGATGAAAGACAGATTCATGATTTATGTTTTTATTATGGCTTAAGTATGACCAGAATAACTTATGATCGGTATAAGACGGTATTGAAGTATAATAAGCAGTATTGAAAGTATACTGTAGTCGACCGTCATTGCAGATGCAGAGCTAAGAATAAGGTATGTGATTGCTTTAGAAAAATCAGGAATAATATTTAGAGCAAGGAGGACTAAGTAGTTTCAAGTCCTAAGAAAAATCCATACACAGTCCAGTTAAGTGCAGATGAATTTTGGACTATAGTTCAGTATTACTATACTGTTGATAGTCAAAACAGTATTAGTAATATCTGGATTATTAAGGAAATAGACTGCATATTAAGATGGAGTACCAAACAAGGCCTTACTTGGAGGACACCTCATCATGGATAATTATATAATTTTTGGGGATTTTTGAAAGTAAGGGGAAATTGATAATTATGAAATGATTTTAGCCCCAAAATCAGCCACATGGCCAGCCACCTCATGGGGACTCAAGAGCAAATATTTTGTTTTAGCGACAAATATGCAATTTTAAGAATAAAAATAATTGTAGGAAATTAGGTATTTTTCATCTATAAATAGGTGGTGTGAGGTTGAGTTTGGACCATTTAGTTGAGCCCCAAAAATTTTAGTTCATTCCCAATTTCCCCTCTAGCCTCAGAAACCAAAAGAGAGAGAGAGAGAGAGGAGAATGGCTAGTTGTGATTAGTGAAGTAAGGAGGATTTTTGAACTAAACAACTTCTTG
>JAFMPE010168262.1:366-19357 GCA_024759925.1 Ficus religiosa
GGCCGAGTGGTTAAGGCGTGTGCCTGCTAAGTACATGGGGTTTCCCCGCGAGAGTTCGAATCTCTCAGGCGACGTTATTTTTTTCCTTATTTTGTTTTATTTTATTTTTTACGTTGTCGTTTTCCTAACTGTCTTTTTTGACACTTTCTGTTTCCTCTTTTGCCAGTGCCAATTTTTTCTGTCAAATTAATTCCCTCCTCTAACTTCCTGATGTGATTCAGCCTCCGCCATATATATCTACTATTCTAGAATGGGAACATATTCATTCATCACTCCAACATCAAGATATTCTTCTCACTCCTTTTCTGGTGGTTGGACTTGCACTCAGATATGCTTGGCCAATATTTACTCGTTACCATATATCACACATTTTAAAAACGACGATTGTTTTTGTTTTTCCGTTTTAACTAATATTTATATGTAGGAATGGACTTTTGTCCATTGTCAACCACAAATGATGAATCTATTCGGTACATATAACAATGAAAGCCAATATATATATATATATATATATATAACACTCACATCATTAAGATAACAATTTCTTTTCATAAAAAATTTTACATTCTTACAACTAACATTAACCCATGAAGTTAGATATTCGTTTAGTTACACATAGTATCAGATAAAATCAATTAACAATTCCATGAACATATATATATATATATATAAAGGTTATATCCTGTTTTACAAAAGTATCAGATACGAGACTAAATTAATATATGTGTTGAACTCTCGTCCATAATGATATCTGATCTAATAATCTATGTGATTGAATTTATTTGAAACATGCCCATGTCTTGGCAGATGGAGTAAATAAGGAAATTTACTCTATGTCAACTAATGAAAGGTATTTTCTTCTTCGTATTTAGTGGGATGAGAATGTCCATTTACATCCCTTTTGTCTAGAGAAGAGACCATAAATGTGTGCGTAGTCAAGCCATAAGGTTACATTACGTTTTGCAAAATCCTATAAAGAGTTTCAAGTTGAGGATTTTCGTAATTGTTTGAGTTTTCCTTTTATAATAACCACGCACACCATAAACAATCAAGGACGTTACGATGATTTTATTTATGAAGGATTGTAGTTTGAAATATGAAAATCACATTTATGGTTACGAAACATGGTCATAAGAATATTTTTGACGAGTCTTAAAATAATATAAAACTGATTAAAGAAACTTTCACAAACATATTAAGTATTTTTTTCCCTTCAACATTTACATATTATATAACAAATTGTTTCTTATATTTTGGTGTATTCGTCGTACCCTTTCTTTTGCTTTCCTACACATTTGGACCAGTTCTTGAGAATAAACTAACAAGTAGCCAGTGGTCAAAGTGCTAGTGGTGGGAGTAGCCCCACTCTCTTAATTATGTGCCACTTGACTGATTGTGAGTTGCTCTGGACCCATTCATGTCAACTTGAGGCCACCATTAAAGATTCTCCTCTTCCTTGCATTGTCCTAAATATTGAATAAATCAAAAGCTACCTAGTACATAATTACAAATTAATTAAGGGGAGAGCCAAAATCTTGAGCATATTCCAAAGTAATTCCCATCCATGAACTACTTAATTTGAGAAGTAAATTTCATCTTGAGTCTGAATTAATGGTTGAATTATAAGACAATTATAATAATATATTTATTTTCTCTTCTTTTTCTTATATTATAAAAGTTTTCTGTGACAGACAAGTACAACTCAAAATTACCGCCAATCATAATTTTGGCAATATTATTGGAACAAAATATTGTGTCTTTGCTAGCAACCTTGGCATTTTTATAAAACTAGAGGTGATGAATATTATAGTTTCTACACAAAAAAGCAAAAAAGAGGAATTCCATGGTCCTTAATTATAGTCAAAATAAGTTATTTACAGGTCAGACGGGATAATATTATTAGCTCAAGATTGAATTAAATAAGAATTGATACGATTATCCATTATTGAATGGTCTCTTGCATTTAGTAAGTTTTTAGATTAAACGTCTTAAAAAAAACAACATCACGTTTAGTTTATCATTGAGCTGGACTAAATTGATTATTATATTATAATTTTTGAAATAATTATCAAATTTGGAAGTTTGGTGAATAATTCAATCTGTTTTAGGTTGTATTATTAGTCCCACAAATGTGGGATTATTTTATTATTAACAACTTATAAATTTGGTTATTATTTACTACTAAACATGAGATTATGATAAACAATATTAATCTCAGTCCGAATTGAATTTGCAAACATGGCCATAGGTCGGAAACTAGTCGTATTCTGCATTTAAGATAGGATAACGATATGCTTTGAAGTTTTGAGAGAGGGAGAGACAATTTTACGGATGAAACTTTAATATGATTCGTCAACATGAACTAGGTCAAAATCGGAGGGAAGTACTAGTCCTTTTTTTTTTTAATTTTATTTTATTATTTTTTTTTTTTTAAGGAGATGGAAACTAGTCTTATTCTGCATTTAACACTAAAAAGTCCCGGAAATGTTGTAGTAACACTATTTCTATAAAAATAAAAAAATAAAAAAAAATAAAATAGATTCAGTGTTTTCACAATTAACCCTCATAAAGATGCTTAACATGTAGATGCATGCACAGTTTAACGGTAATATCATACTTAACTCCCCCAACAGATAAAGAGTTCGATTCCTCTCACTTCAACTAAAAAAAAACTAGCTAAAGTTCTTTTTTCTTTTTTTTTTTTTAATAGAACTAGGGATACTAATTTTAATCTCAACTTTTGAATACAATTTACGATGGTGAGTCGTGATTTTTAAATACCTATCAATAAAATAATAACAACTCACACGTTAAATAAATTGATACTCAAAAGTTGATATTAGAGTTGATGTTTCTAGTATTTTTCTTTTTTTTTTTTCCTCCCTTTTTTATCAATAGTGACGAAGTCAAAAAATTATTTTAGATAGGAAATGAATTAAATCAAATTTTGAACCAAAACTTCCTACTCTAAAATCTTTTACCATTGTTTATCTGTTTATATCTTAGATTTTTTTTTTCCTAAACGAGCTAAGTTTGTAATGAAGTTAATTTTATATTAAAATTTTGAGTTTAAGAAATTGTGAATTTACATAATAGTATAGTTAATTTTGATTCATTTGAGACATTAAAATTTTAGTTTGGGTATTTAATAATAAAAAATTTGGATGAAATTTAAAGTTTTTTACAAGAATTACGTAAATGTAGTAATTAAAAAAATTTCAGAAGGACAAATGAGGGATGAAGTTGTAAAATATTTTGTCATAAGAGAAAAAATTATAAAAAATAATTAAATTAAAAGGCCAAAAAGGAAATTTTTAAAAATTCAGGAGGGCATATGCCTCTCCGCCCTAATTATAGAGTTTTTCCTTTTTGGAAAAATTCATTGGAAGACATCTTTATAATTAGAAAAAGAAAAGAGAAAGAAAATGTGTATTTTAATTGTGTTTGATAGAAAGAAAAAGAGAACGTTTTGGAAATGTGCGTTTTGGATATGAAATAAAAATGAGAAGGTTTTGAAAATGACTTTAAGATATTTTTTGAATTTGTATTTGATTATGTTTTTGAAGCAATTGGTTTGAGTACCAAAAAAAAAAAAAGTAAAATTATATTTGAGTATATTTTTGAAAATATTTGTTAAGTGTGTAATATTTAGAAACTGAAAACGGAAAAGAAGAAACAACTTTATTTTATTTTCAAATTCCATAACGATTTTTGTTTTCGTTTTTATTTTCTGACTTTATGCAAAAACAAATATTATTTCCAAATCATTTTTAAAATAGCTTTATTGAAAACATGCGATTTCTTTCTAAAATGTTTTGAAAACAATAAAAAACGTGATTAATTTTAATACTCTATGGAGTGAGAATTAAAAAAATAAAATAAAATGACTCTTTAAAGAGCGTGTCTCCTAGCAGATGGGAAGAACTAGGGCTGACTGAGGGAGGCATTAGAAAAATAAATAAATAATTGTAGGTAGTACGTATTTAAGTTGTAAGTTAGAGTTGAAGTCAAACCAAAGAAATAACAAACTAGAAGTGGTCATTTTAGGGCAACTCAAGGACTCGGGGCCGGACCCAATCAACCGCGTAGTCCTACTCCCAAGTCCTACCGGCACTGAACCCCTTGCTTTTCCTTTTCTTTATTCGTTCCCCTCTCTTTCCCTCTCTCTCTCTCTCTCTCTTACCATTCCCCAACTATAAATACTTCAAACATATCTTCCAGAAAAACCCAACACCAAACACAAGCACAAGTCTCAAAGACCCAACTTCACTCCAATCCACTCCAGGTCTCCTTAACCCAATCAAAAAACCTTTGATTTCTCCGAACAACAAAGAAGAAAAGAGAAAAAAAAAAAAAAAGAAAAAGAAAAAGGTAATGGGTGTCAAAGGATTCGTCGAAGGAGGAGTGGCTTCCATCATTGCCGGCTGCTCAACCCACCCTCTCGACCTCATCAAAGTCCGAATGCAGCTCCAGGGCGAGAAGCCTCCCCTCCCCAATCCCGCTCTCCGGCCAGCTTTTGCCCTCTCCTCCGCCTCTTCCTCTTCCGCCGCTGCCGCCATCCACGTCGCCCCTCCTCCGCCGCCGCCGCCGCGAGTGGGCCCCATCTCGGTCGGGATGCGGATAATGCAGACGGAAGGAGTCGCAGCGCTCTTCTCCGGCGTCTCCGCCACCGTCCTCCGCCAGACCCTCTACTCCACCACCCGGATGGGCCTCTACGACGTCCTCAAGACCAAGTGGTCCGACCCGCAATCCGGCTCCATGCCCCTCGCCAGGAAGATAACGGCGGGACTCGTCGCCGGTGGGATCGGTGCCGCCGTCGGGAACCCTGCCGACGTGGCGATGGTCCGGATGCAGGCCGATGGTCGTCTCCCGCCGGCGCAGCGGCGGAACTACCGCGGCGTCGGCGATGCGATCACGCGGATGGCGAGGCAGGAGGGCGTGGCTAGCCTGTGGCGCGGTTCGGGGCTTACGGTGAACCGCGCGATGATCGTGACGGCGTCGCAGCTGGCGTCGTACGATCAGTTCAAGGAGATGATACTGGAGAGGGGGGTGATGGAGGACGGGATCGGGACCCACGTGGCGGCGAGCTTTGCGGCGGGGTTCGTGGCATCGGTGGCGTCGAACCCGGTGGACGTGATAAAGACGAGGGTGATGAACATGAGGGTGGAGCCGGGGGCGGCGCCGCCGTACAGTGGAGCCGTCGACTGCGCCGTGAAGACTGTCAGGGCGGAGGGACTCATGGCCCTCTACAAGGGCTTTGTCCCCACCATCTCTAGGCAAGGCCCTTTCACTGTCGTCCTCTTTGTCACGCTTGAGCAAGTTCGGAAGCTTCTTAGGGACTTTTGATTATAAATTTATAATATGATTCATGATGATGAAGAAGAAGAAGAAGTTATAAAATGATACAAATTTTTTTTTTTTTTTTTTTGGGGTTTTTGGGTTAGGGAAATTGGGTCCAATTTTGTTATTCTTAATGTTCATTAAAAGAGGAAAAGTTGTTTACGATTAGATTTTGTGGTAAGGTGATCATGAAATTTTCTTCGAAGCTTCTACAGAGCAACGAGAATGAAAGAGTTTCCCACTTATAAGTTTTAATCTTTTTTTTTTTTTTCTTGAAAAGATTGTGGGAACAGCCTCTTGGACGTTTTTGTTTACATTCTCTTAATAATTGTTTGGATTTTTAATCCTTCACATTTATATTATAGTGAGGACAATAATCTAAAGAGGTTTTTTTTAATGGACCAGTCCTACAAACCATCATCTTTTCTTATTCTCTCTTTTTTGGGGGGAAAAAAATTAAGAAAGAAAAATGGAGGAACATATTATTTTGAGTTAATTTTCTGAGGCGTGTGGCTGGCACACGATTGAATGCCTGCTTCTTAATAAGTTTTCAACGCCAAACAAAAGCCGGTCCTTTGAGAGTGTTCAAAGACATGTCGTTTCCGTCAGTTCAAACTCAATCTGCCTTACTAGCTCCTTATAGCAAAAAGAAGAAAACGACAAAGAAAACAGACAAGAAAAACGTACATGGATCCGCGTCAACATGTAAAGAACTCGGAAGTCAGAACCACCTCTCCACGAGTTCGATTCCAATATATTCCCAGCTTTAAAACCGGTAGGGTAAAAATAAAAATAAATTAGTCACTCAACAAACAACACATATCCACTATCCAAAAAAAAAAAAAAATTTTCTAGCTGTTATCTCAATGGAAATATTTAAGATGAGAAGGCTGCCCTTTGTAGATGACTGTTCTATGCCGGCTTTACCAAACAAAACCTACTTCATCTCTGTCAAGGTTACGAAACAGTTCAACTTAGTTGAAGAAGATAATCTAGTACATCCTAAGCAATAGGATCTATTATCTCGACCCCGGAATTTGATTATCTTACGGACATAAAAATCTTGTAGCGTCGCTGTCCGAGACAATTCTTCTACCTCTAGCACTGTGATCCGAATGCCAGCATATTGTATGATGAGACATTTCATATCATGTGTAGAAAACAATCACCGAGAGATCATAGAGCAGCTATTATCTGGAGCTCGTCCTCCTCGAAGCAGCTACGAATGGTTGACTCTCGACAATTCGACCTTTCTCCACATTCGGTAACGGATGGCTTTCTGATTTTCCTCTGTCTAGGCCATGGATACTTTGGTCGTCTGACCTTTTTCCTCTGTCTGCGTAGTTGAGTGAGTGACTCACTGCCTTCCTAATCTTTTCTGGATATTGAAAAGATTGACCTTCGGTCCCCACACCACCATCCAAGTTCCAGAATGATTCACCACTATCTGCATCGCTACCTTTTTCAGGATTTTGGCTGGCTTGAACTTCTGATCCTTGGTTTTTGTCTGCGTTTTGGGGAAATTCCCTACCCGTTTCCAGGTTTTGGACAGTTTGAGAGGAACCATGGCCTATGTCCATGTTTTGCAGTTCGTTTGCAATTTGGCTTCGCCGCTCCTTCAAAAAGTTTAGTCGCATTGTCAGCTTCGTTAGAGCAGAAGTTGTGTTAATGGTTCCCTGTTGTGCAGGTGAAGAGCTTTTAAAACTATGTCAACTCTGCCAGAGGCAACCGTACAAAATATCAAAGCAAAAGGGTCACTATATAAAAAGCAAGTTATCGAAGCTTAAGGAATTTGCAATGTTATTCGAATGAAATAGACAAAATGAGAGGAACTCATTTTCACCTCTAATGGTTTTGCTGAGCCACCTAATCATCATTGACAGTTACAAGACGAATTTTTGCCAAGATCACATATGAAACCTACCTCACTCTTTGTACCACTCCTCTTGGAGAGGGACAAATTAGTACGCTTGGTTACCGCTGGTTGTGCAGCAAATGTATCTGCTATTGGATTGGATTGATAGCTTTGAGGCAGATGCTTATTGGGCAAGGATGCAGATTCAAGCTTCACCTCAACCACTTTTTCTGAGCCTCCTAATCGACCATCCTGTTGTGCCATAGCCACCAGTTAGCTCAACAAAAGATGTCAGAAAAGCACTCCGTTATAGCACAAATTACTTTTGGACAGATTCACAAACAAGAATTTCAAGCTTCATCCTTAAATCCAGGGTCGACCAATGCAGATGCAGCAGATGTTAACAGCTATCATTACTCTTTTAGTGTTTACTCCTTAATAAACCATGAACCCATCCATGTTCTCCGTTGAATCTAAATATCCTCCCTTAGCATCAAGCATCCCCAACTTGTGACAAATGGTCGTCCCTGACACTTAATTTTTCCCATACATAATTTTCAAGTTTAAGTTATTATTAATCTAAAAACTAAGACAAGTAAAAAATCCCAATCTTACTAATATGTACATTTAACTTTTGAAAATAGATTGAAACCCAGTTATGTACTTACAGAATCCAACATAGGCTGCGTTGCGCCTGAGGAAATACTATAAAGTTTTTAGCAAGATAGTTACTGGGTACTTAAGGATGACCCACTCAAGCATGACTATTGGCAAGACCAGTTCAAAATCAATGAAAGATCGCAAAATCCAGCATCATTTGAACTCGTCTGCTTAAAAAAGTGCAACACAAATATGACTTAATCATTTTAGCGATTTGACTCCAATCATAGATTTGAATGTGATTCGTTGGTTAAATCTTAAGTGAGTGTAAGTCCTTATTCCACACCTGAAGAAAACAACAGTTTTAAGGTTCAGAATCCATCCATTCAACCCTTGAACTATCCTCACCCTAGTAGTTCCCAACCAAAAGTTCCTTTGTTAGTTCACAATACTAGAAAAATGTTGCACAGATAAAATATTATTCCCAACCATAAAATATAAGCAGCACTAAGATAAAACAGACAACAGGTGCGAAGAAAAATATACCAAGGATCATAATTTCTTGACAGAACCTGCATAAAGAACCGAAATTTTTAAAGAAATGTCTGAATACCAGATTACCTTATTTCGTGACCTTCCAGACTGTGTAGGGGCAATGGCTTCATTATCATTTTGTTTATCCTTCCTGTATCATATACCGATAAAGTAATTAAAAGATGATTAGTTGTATATATTAAAGCACCAATGTGCCCCAAAAAAGAAAGATTCAAAATTCGCATCCTGGAATGTACTTTGTCTTTAGAAATGTACAATTCTTAAAAGAATGCTAACACAATAAGATACGGAACCCACGAGAAGTACGAACGAACTTACAGTTTTGTTTGATGGCCACGAGTTATAAATGGAAAAATGCCTGGCTTGGGCATAGGGCCATGGTCGGGTTCACATTGTTGATTAAGCTGCATTCTGAGATCACCAAGTTTGTGTGTCAAATTCGCAACATCCGCCTCCGCTTCTGCTATTTCCTCAAGCTGAGCACGTGTCTTTACAACATTTGGAGGGAAATTATTGGTACAGAACCAGAAGTTTTGTGGTGTATACAATAAATAAATAAAAGGAGAACACTTACCTTTTCATCAACAGTGGCTAAATTGGGCAATGGCACATGAGACATGTTAAGTCCAGCTCCAAGAGCAGCCCTCAGATCTCTCTCCTTTTGTAACTGTTCCTGTAGTCTTGCTACCTGAACGTACATCAAATACACCCGAAAAGTAAACATTAAGCTATCATCACCTACTGAATTAAAAAATGCATTTCCACTTTACCATGGTTCACAAGATATTCTAGCTTATGCAATTAAAAAGTCAATATAATCAATAAAACCAGAAAAGAAATATCATTCTAAGAAGGGGGGAAAATGGACTGTATATTCTCCAGATGGAATTTACATCTTGCTCAAGAGCTAGACGACGTTGCTGCAGAGCCTCCTTCCTTCTTTCCAGATTGGTACGCAGAACTGCATTCTTTGTAACCTAAAATTGGAAAACGAGATCCTTATGAAAAATTTTCAAAACCTGATACAAACAGTTCTTGAAAGGATAGATGCTCACCTCTTCCATAATTCTGCTTTGTAGCTCAGATTTGGTGACCTCGAGCCTCTGGATCTCAACGCTTCATGTAGGAAGAAGAGTAAAATGCTTTAACAAAAAGAATAAATTGCAAGAGCAGTCTTTGAAAACGTAATTTGACACCTCAATGAATAAAATTGAAAGAGCGGTCTTCAGAAACGTAATTTCAATACTCAATCCAAGTACTATTAGTTGTTCCGAGAATCACTACATTTTCATCATCTATGACTTTTTAACTCTCAAAGCATCATGACTTTACAGGTCATAAAATTCCAGAAAAATTAATTAATATCAAGCGTTAACTAAATATAGCACATTTTGTAGATAGATTTATCTGAAGGAAAAGCAGCTCGATACAGATGATAGATGCATCACTTACTCCTCTTCAACACTGTAATCAATGGATTCCATGGAAAGGTTTTTCCTTCCCTGTCTCATGCAAAAAGAAAAGAGGCACCACGTTAGGTTCATAGGCATGATTTTAGTTAATATCAAAGTCAAACGCCCTTTTGCAAGGATTAACTTTGTATGATTCTAAAACACCATAGTCCGGGAAAAAAAGTAACAATAACAAAAGGCCCAACATGTGAAAAATCATATCAACATCCAGATAACATATACTCACGTGGGCACGTCCCCAAGCACTTCGATTCCTTACACTATGTATGGGTCTGCTGCTTATTGTTGTAGATTTCTGAATGCATAAGGGTAGACCATGACCAGTTGACTTCTGGAATGAACTCGTTCCAGGAGAAACATCTCCCACTACTTCAGCAGAATCATTAACCTGCACCAGTATTGAAACATTTTTCTCTTGAGGAGTTCCTGAACTGTCACCATTTGGAGTCAGTTCCGTCTTACTGCCTTGAACATCAGGTTGAGGTGGGGAAGTTTCAAGACAACTTGACGACAATTTTTTTTTAGGTTTGCTGTCATCACCTATTTTCAGGGAGTCTGGACCTGAGGTAGAGCCATCCTGCATCTTTCAAAGAGTAAATAAACAATTTGGAGGAGTAAAAATTTCGCAAAAAAGCAGATGAACCTATGGCTCATAGCAGTACGTAGGGCTAACGAATTCACAAACTCAATGTTTAATTCAACATGAAGTAAAATTTACTTTCTAGATAAACCTTTAAGATAAGCATAAACACATGCAAACTACCTACAAAAAGGATGCATCACTCTGCAAGTTATGTCACAATGGTAACACGACAGGTGAAACTGTAAATCATGAAGACAATGTACAAGAAATAGCACCCTGACAGAGATCAGACTTTGACATTAAATTCCATGTCTGCAATTCTTATTCTAGCATGTAAAGGACGAAAAGTTATTATCATTAGCCGTTTCTATCTTTACAAATTTGTATGATTCATGAAAGATGTTGAAACCAGAAAATTAGAGACGAACCTTATCATCACATAGACTGTTGTCTCCAGAATCACCACTCTCACTGCATGTTGCACTTGAAGCATTTTCAGGATCATCATCTGTCCTTGCATCAGAATCCTGCATTGCATCATCGCTTTGATCGTCATAGTATGATTCATCATCATCGGTTACCTCCTCAGACTCACTTCCACTTTCTTCTGTATCAGAATATGGTTCAGGTGCTATAGAACCTTCCTGCAAGAGAAAGTTATTAAATTAGAAATATGGAGAGGGAACTTCCCAAATACAAAAAGATCAAGACTTCCAGCTTCGCTTTTAGACGATACTTGTAACCTACGACTTTTCTTTCTTTTTTTCAATGAATTTCACTACCACTTTCTTTCTTTCATTTTTGACCCAAATAATTATAACTATTGTTTGGAAGCCTAAGAAGATTGACAAAAAGATACATAGAAACTTGTAATTCACTCTCACAAAGGGATCATGAGAACAACTTTGTTGGCAGAAGAATGAATATAATAAGATTCTAGAATTGACATAAACAGATTTGACCGTGCTCAAGTTTTTTGCAAATCTCACTATTTAGGAGACCACTCTTTTTCCCTCGGGAATTCAATTAATAGTTGATTCCTGTTCTCAAAAAATAATATTACTGGTTTATTGGATATCTAAAACACATCTGAGTTGAGTGCATAAATATTTGATTGAGCACCAGTACTAAATAGAAACTTCTCAATAGTAACACTAGCATAAGATGGCGAATACATGAGGACGTGTATTTGGATTGTGGTATACTAATAAGGAGCCAATAGAGAAATCAGAAGCATTTGTAGAACAAGAAGGTATATTACCCCAAATATTTTATCATAATCGTCCAACAAAGTTATAACAATGGCTTGAGCATGATTAGCCGCGGCAGCTGCTTGTAGAAGTTGGGCAGAGCCATCACCACCCACATCAAAATCATTTTCTATTTCACATTCACCAGCAAGAAGGGGACGAAGAAGTAATGGTGCCATGCAAGCTGCTACGGCTGAGCAGCTCATTCGGTTTTCAGCCTTGTGAGAAGCCACTTTTTGCATCATCGTAAGTATTCTAAAAAGGATAGGGGCAAGAGACATTATTATCTAGAAATGAGCTAGAGACCACACAGAAGACAAAACAGAAACAATTGCAGTGAAGTAACAGGATGGTGTCATAACAACTATAGTAGAGTGATAGCCACCTTTGTAACAAACAGCGATTCGGCTCTGGGAATGTTTCGCAAATTGCTGTGCGCATGGCATTGACTCTCATACTACGCTCAGTACCTAAACATTGTTTAATTGTTTAAAAATGAAAAGAAAAAAAATCAATGCTTAAACACATAAACAACAGGAAAGATGAAAGACAGAAAGAAAGCTTTAAAGCAGACTTACGACAGGCTTGTAGGAGAGCTTTGCAGCAAGATGCTGGGACTGGAGAAGAGGGCAACTCTCGGAGAACATGCTGAAAAGCATCAATACATTAGAAAAAACATACATTCAGATTAGCTATTACCTTCATGATTATGCAAATATATAAAATAGACTTCTCGGAGTTGCCAGCAAGGAGATACCTTGATACAATCACCAATAACATGTGCATCTTCCTCAGGAGAAAACTCCGTTTTTCCTGAAATATAAGCATGGACCATAAAGAGTTGAAAGGAAAAAAGTCATGCTTTGTGAAATTACCGTAAATCATTTGTTTGTCTTCTTAATTAATCAAATCCAAAATAAATAAAGAATATATTACAATAGGATTTAACTCATAACAAAGAAAACCAGAAGTCTAAAAATATGTAAACATACATAGTTATATACATGATAATAAATGAAAATAAAATCCAGACATCCTTTTGGAAACATCTATATAAAAGTAAACTATAATGAACAACAATAAATCAAGATAAACTAACCTTGCTCGTATTCCCGAACACGACGTTCAACATCATCAACGTCTGCTGCTTGTCGCAAGATGCCTTCTACTTTGACTCCTATTATTAAAATCATGTTACCAATAATAAACTAAGGAAGAAAATAAAAAGGAAAATCTATAAAATAAAAATTAAAAAAAAATTAAAAAAAAAAAAAAAAGGATGGCAAGCTTTTAGACTTGTAATTGCTAAAAGTAAAATTAAAAAACTTTATTAGTAAAGAGTTTTAACTAGACAACTACGTCAATGAATAGACCACAAGGAGCAACAATACCTGCAAAATCATGTTAAGCAATTATTACCTAACAAAAAGGAAAAATGTGGAAGCAAAGGATACCCCCGATGAGAAGTGACTAATCACATGTAAACAACTTATGCAAATTAGCGAATTAAACATAACACAAAGGCATTGAAAATTTTAGGTGTAAAAAAAAATATATAGTTTTACGGAAAGAAAAGAATACATAACAGAAATTGGTTGAATTAAAAGTTGCCTGATGATATAATAGCTTCAGTATAATCCACCCGAGCATTACAATTTACATATCTACTAGCATGAGAATAAATATAGAAATAGGAACTAGGAAAACATGTCTAATTAAGAACATGAATTGATTTAGTGCAGTGCTCTGAATCAGGGAAAGGTCGCGGACAATTACAAAAGGGAAAGAAAATCCAACCATGTTCTTCAATAAACTGAAGAGCTTTCTCCAGAAAAGATGGAGTTCCATCAACATCTTCTAAAGCAAGCAAAATTGGCCTCCCAATCACAGAAGTTTTCACAGGCTGTCTATCAACTTCTATAAATTAAACATACAAAAAAAGAAATCATTGAAGTGACTAAAGAAGCCAAAAAAAACAGCAACTTCATGTAGTAGGATTAATTACACAGATATAGACTGCATCAAAGTAAGCCTATGTCCCAAACTAAGGTTGCCGACAACTCAATGAAATGAAGAAATGTTAAGGGTCTTAATCAATAGGATCTGCTAATGTTAACTTATTGGTATAATTACTTGTGCAAATTGCTTGTCGTGAGATTCTCTCTATACATGTGTCGTCTCATTATTGGCTTGTATTAAAATCTGTTAAGGAGTTAGGTATGTAAACTTCATTATTGTAAAGTTTCAGAGTAAATTGAAGCTTCTTTTTTCTCACAAAATAATTCTTTGATTTTTCTTTCTTTGAAAACAAGAAACGAACCAAATCAAGCAAACAATCAAGACTTGTGAAACAATATAATAATCTTACAGGTCCCGTTTCAGCCGAATCATTCAGCCTTGAAAACATCCAAATTTGGAAAATGGAAAAAATCAGTTACACAGTTTAAACACAAAAGGGCCAAAAAGCCTACAATGACACGGAAACTTCACACTAAAGCAAAACCAACCACCCCCCTGCCCACACACACAAAAACAATATATATATACATATACATACATACATACATATATATATATATATATATCTGGCTTATTGATGTTAGATTATGACCAGGCATTCTAGTTTACTTCAACCGGTCTTTACATGTTACCAGCCCTTTGAAGTCATCTTTCTATAGGAATTCCAAAGTAGACTTTTCTTGTAAGAAACTCGAGGCTTCTCATATATATCACCACATGAATGTCACATAGGTTTGGAGGAGGCACGGAAAAATTTATTCAATAATCAGATTTAAAAAGCTATTCTGTGGGAGTATGTTAATTAAGAAAAGAATCTGTTTCTGTTCAGAAAGGTGTTTTACAAAGTGATTAAGTTACGAAAGCAGGTGCAGTTTCAAGAATTACGTGTAAGAACACAGTAGTCCAAAGAACCATCAACTGAATCAATCTGATCGTTCCTAAAGATACCATTTTGCCCCATCGCATGACTTGGGGCTTGTGCCAAAGCATTCTCCAGCGCAGTTTTCCATTCTTGAAGATCCTCTAAAGTTTCAGCCTGAAGCACCAACATGAAAAGGATATCAGACACAGAACCCAGCTATAAAACAAAGAAGTCTTTTAATACTTTGATATACAATTTTAGCAATTGAATTAATAAGCAACGAAAAATTTATTAGTCCAGTGGGCAAGCAGTTATTCATGATAGCACATCACAATTTTAAAGCAGAACATGAAGGCAGCCATGAACTGAAGATAACAGAAAATTTGTCATCAAAGAAGCATTTTGGTGAGAAGAGAGCCCAAATTCAGGGGAGGAGAGGCGCACCTTAAGTGTAAAGGCTCGTCCATCACGGCCATCAGGAAAGAGCACTGTCAAGAGTTTCTTGTCAGCTTTAACAACCACACTAGAAAAAAGAACCAATTAATACAGCGAGGTTAGTAAACTTTTGAGATGGCAACAACAACAATAAGTGAACTAGGAAAAATGGTCATTTCCAAACAAGAATTACAAGCCAACCTGCCTGAATTGTTGAGGTCAATACCACCAAGTGTCAAATTAACTTCACTTCCCTTTTGAGGAACCACACTCTACAATGTAGAAATAAAGATGGAACTTTTAGAATCTTGCTCATGACATAATCATGGCAAGTAACAACCATCAAGGCAAATCAGTTCCTGCTGTTAAATAAGACCACACGCTAAAGCACCAGCAAATACTAGGACACACTTTACATAGATAAACTGCTTACAGGATCGCTTCTGAAAAAAACCAGCGAGGTGCGAGTTAGGATAAACCACCTTTTCTTCCAGGACGTCCATCCAATTCCTGAACACGGGGAAAAGATATGAAAATTCTCACAACAGCACTACAATGGATCTTAGAACAAATATCAATAACCTTACAATGGTTACCATAAATATGAAAACCACAATACAAATTCGTGTGTCGAATAAATAAAGGAATCAGGGCATAACCAAATTCAGTTAATAACAAATAAAAGCACAAATAAGTTACATACTTTAAAAGAGAAAAAAAAAAAAAAAAGTACATTGTAATAACTAATAACTGGGATGGCCAAGGGCCTAATTTCCAATCTTAAATTTGGATATCTGGAAACATAGTTTTTGTTTCATGCATTATTTATCTAATTTAGATTCTTATTAGCAACAAAAACAAGTAATATTTATAATCAACAAAGTAAACATAGTTCATACTCAATGTATTATTCTCTATATTCTTGTGGAAACAGCACATACATTACTTGAGACCCAAAACACACCTTTGGATGATATAAAAAGTGGGCCAGTCTTGAAAACCTGAAAAAAATAAAAATAAAAAAATGACATTAAAGAATAGATTTCTGAAATCTCTAAAGAACAAAGAAGATGAAAAACCAAAAACGACCAAAAAAAAAAAAAAGGCCATAATAATCAACCGATCAAAATACCAAATTCAGGTACAAAATGTAGACTTTCAAGCAATTACCGTATTGCAAACACGAGTACGCAATTGCTCAGCTGGACCGGGCAGAGGAGGAGCTGGAGGAATAACACCTTTGTTGTTGTTATTGTTGTTATTATTAGTATTATTTCCCTAAAATCATAAAAACACCAGAATTAATCTTCCATTTTCAGACTCTAATTACAGATTTTTAGCCCTTAGAATTCGAAGAAACCATAGACATGTACAATGCACATATATATGTAAATACACACAATATATGTGTGTGTAAGTGTGTGTGTGTGTGTGTGTACACAATGTGCCATAAACGACGAACCTGAGGCTGAGGAGGGTCGGCGTTACGGGTAGTCATCCTCTGATCCCAATCTCGTCAAATCAAAACATGATCAAACAAGCTCCACACTGGTTTGATCATCAAATCCGAAGTGCAAATTACGAAACTCAACAAAAAAATTTTTAAATTAAAGAAAAAAAAAATACGTGCATTGGGAAGATTGAAGAGTACCGTGCATTGGAAAAGCGAAATTCAGAGAAAAAGAAACGGAGAACAGAAGCGAGAGAGAGAGAGAGAGAGATTTTCTGATCGTCTGGATTTGTGTTTCTGGTTAGAGAGAGAGAGAGAGAGAGAGAGAACGGAAAGGGAGGAGAAAGCCGGGGGAAGAAGCAAAGGCCAAAAGGTGGGGGAGAGGAGAGCGGGGCCTAGTAATGAGCAGCAGTTGTACACGTCATCCGGATTCCTAGTTGGAGGGAAAATCGTGCACTGGCCCGCTACCACATCGACACGCGCGCACCGGATCTTTCCCTTCCCGTTTAACGGGTCCCACTTATATCCCACAAACCCTTGGCTTTTTTTGCTTTTTTTTTTTAATTCTTGTTCTTACATTCTTTTTTGTCTTCTCCTTTCTTCTTTTTGTCCCTTTTTTTTTTTAAAGTACATAAACATCTATTTTTGGTCCAATTGTATATTATCATCTTTTTTTTATTGATTGAATTACTAACACCAATTTTAGATTTAATTTGTATTTAGTCCGTGGTTAGAGATAAAATTTATAAATCATAATTAGTTAATTTTTAAAAAATTAATTATAATTTTTATTTATTTTTTAAAAAAATTAAAATTAAAATAATTATTTTCTCATTGAAGCTCGTCTACGAAATTTGCTTCTAGAGTGGAGTAAGACTTTCGTTGCACATGACTTTCCTTTTAATGCTTTCTCCATGAAGATGCAAAATTAATTGATTGGGATCAACTATAAAAATTTTTTCTATATAAAAAGTGATGATTTCGGCCCAAAAAAAAAAAAAAAAAAACAATGTGAATATCGACGAGTTATTTAGGTGATTTATGCAATTTATCTCAAGGAACTTTTAATTTGGAGATTTTTGTCTTTGTTTCGAACTTGGATCCAAAAAGGGCGATAAACAATTTGCAAGCTCAAGAAGAGTTTGATGTATACTTGCTGTAACATAAACCGGCCTTCACTGGTAGTATAGAGGAGCAATTGACTACAGGGATATAGTGATTAATATATATATATACACACATATATCTATATATATACATATATATATATATGGGTCACGACAAGAAAAGAAAGATGATTCATGAATGAGAAGGCTGGTGATTCTCGGCAGGAGAGAACGAGAGTGTTGGGGGAGTCAAGAAAACATCTAGAGAGAGAGCTTTTGCTTTAGCAGAGGAGAGCATGGTGAAGAGCGAGGAGAAATATTATCTGAGAGCAAAAGAGAGAGATGGAGAATTTCATTTTTTTTTTTTTTTTCCCGATCTGCATCCTTTTCTCATGCATTTTTCTCCAAGGCCGTGTATTTTACTAATTTCAATGCCTGCACCGATCTACATCTGTGTCAGAAAAATAATAGCTTGCTCTTCATTTACGTTCCTTGAAATCGTGCCGTCCAATTCTCATCCGACGGTCCATATTTTACATGTTGGACATGTCCGAAAATACTGGGGCACCGGAGGTAAGACTTATCTTAAAACATATAGCATTTTTAACTACTCGGGAATTACAGATTCGGCTCATTTATATTTTTATTTTCGTCGTGTCGCTTTAATAATATCATATTATGTATTTAATTAATATATTTTTTTAATTTAATATAATATAATACTTTAATTGATGCATCATAATCAATATTTAATTTCAATAATATAAGGATGAAAATAACCTTAAAGAATGTAGAAAGATTTTTACAAAGAAATTCAGAATTTTAATAAATGAGTCAGTTAAGACATTATAGTCACATTACACAGTTTACATTTGCAATAAGATTTATAAACAATTCAAAAAGTTCTTTTTCCCAAAACTTTAGGGTCCGTTTGGTGAATGAGTTGAGTTTGAATTTTTAAATTTAAGTTGAATTGACTTTTTAAAAAATAGTTATAAACTTTGTTGACTTTTCAGAAAAAGACAAAAATTGATATGAAAATATACAGTTTAATTGAAGTTAAACTTTATTACCAAACGGACGTTTAATTATTGTCAAAATGAACAATCATAACCCAAAATCCCAATAGTTATAGATGGCCCACGACCATATTAATGTGTTACATCTACATAGGACAAGCGGGATAGGTAGCTAATTAGTGACTTTATAAAGGAAGGAAATGGCAATGATTTAAACAAGCATGCCAATAAACCTACTGAATTTAAGGACCCAAACGAGCGGCTTTATTATGCTAAAAATTTAGTGTACTTTTTTCCCTACCAACCAACAGAGCCAATACTGAAGAGTGCCTCTTATTCATAGCTTCTTCTTCTTCTTTTTTTTTTTTTTTTTTCTTAGCACTTTATATTATTAATATTATGATTGTTGTTGTTTTGTTGTTGTAGGGTTTCACAAATTTACATT
>JAFMPE010168373.1:4199-23247 GCA_024759925.1 Ficus religiosa
AAAAACATATTGGGCCAGAGACTATGAATGCACCACTGATCTCTTTATTTTTATTCACAAAATATATATATATATATGCATACATGTTTATATACTAGTTAAAATACATGCATTGCTTGTATTGAATTAATAATGAAATTTTTTATAACGTGAAGCATGAGAAACATTTTTCCAAAATAAGTTAGTAAAAGAAAATTTTCTTAAAAATAGTAATATGAGTTGAGAAGTTATATTTTATCATAGAATCATGTTGATATTTTATCTATTTTATAAAACATTCTAAAGTTTTATTGCAATTATGTGGGAAAAAAAAGAGAGTAAAACAATAGCAAGAGCTGCATCATTTGATAATTAGATTGCGTAAGTAGAACTTTTTGAATTTAAATCCACTTATGTCAAATACAAAGAAAGAAATGTATTATAAGGAAATGATCCAACAGCTTTCAGAGCAAAAGAATTGAAATAATTACACATAAATCATTCAAATTAATAACAATAGACATAATAGTCTTCTTTTTGGAAAACCAAAAAAAAAAAAAAAAACCCTCAAAAAGAATTTGAAGAAAATCCTTATAATCCCTTTTTAAGCCATAAGGAAAATCCAAAAAAGACACAAAAATTTAATAATGAAAAGAAGGGGGAAAAAAAAACTTAACCACAATTAGACATGATCACGATTTAGGAGATCATAGTTTTTGGTCAAAAGTTAAAATAAAAACTCCAAAATGTTGAGCATTTAGTAAAGAGAAAATGAAAGGAAAAAAAAAATAACAGGTAAAAGTACAAACTACTAAAAAAAAATAAAACTAAAAATATAATATAGCAAATTTAATTATAAAAAAAAAACATAGAATGGGGTTAGAAGAAAAGAAAAGTTGACAACCAAATAAAAGTAAAGTAAAGTAAAATAAAATAAAATGGAAAATACATATCAAAATGGATTTTCAACAAAACAATGGTTTTTACAGAGAACTAAAAAAGTATTAAAACGGTGTGCGAAAGATGATGATCAGATAAAATAAAGGAATAAAATTTACCTTCTTCCTCTTCAACAAGGGGAAAAAAGCATCTACTTCACTACATTTTTTTAAATCTTTAGTTTTTGTTTTGCACATCATTTTAAAATTAGAAAATTCATTTTAATTTGAGAATTTGAAATCAATTAGTGTTTAAAAAAAGACAAGTGAAGATAATAATTATAATCATAATCTAGCAATAATTTCCTACTTGACTACACTATAAGGTATATAATTCAAATCTCACATCCTCACGTTAGAAAAATAAAAATAAAAAAGTGAATATGGATTATTTTTCAATTAAAATTTTCAATGTCTATCACTTGATTGAAAAAAAAAAAAAAAAAAAAGTTTTACACTAAAAAAAGTTAAAAATTATGTAATGGCAATTCTGTAATATGCATTAAAATTTTGGTCTTCTTTTAACCACAAACCCAACATACTTGGGAGAAAAAGTATGACGTGAGCAACAACTAAATGTAGTGCATGAAGGTCTAAAAGACCATTGGGCCGACTTGTTGGGCTACTGGAACTAAAGAAACCCATAAGGCTACTATTTAGGAAACCATTCGTTTTCCTCCATTTATGCAACTCACACCCAAAGCAGATCAAGAACTTCTTGAACCAAGAATGAGCAAACTCATTTATGCTCTCATAGTCCACAAAATCCCACTAAAATTCACCACGTGTGGCATTGGCCCATATAACATGCCTTTTTTGTGTTTTGTTACGGTAATTCGGTTCACGTCTCATATCAAGGTGAAATAATTTATGACTTATTTGTACATATATTCCTGAACCTTTTAAATTTGATCATTTAATCCCTAAACTTTTTTCTTGGTGATCAGCCCTCTAAATTTATAATTTTTGACAATTAAGTCCTTTTTGCTCAAATTCGTAAAAGTTTGAACGGTTTTTTTTTTTACACATAACTTGCATATTATAGTTCAAGAAGAGCATTGTTGATCATTTTTGCTTAATTTCTATACAATTTTCTTTGAAAATTTGAACATTAATTCAATCATACTCAAACTTTGACCTAAACTTTAAAAGAAATTTGTATTGAAATTAAACAAAAATGATCAACATTGTCTCTTTTGAGCTATAATGTTTAAGTATTGTGCAAAAAAAGTGTCTTAATTTTAATGAATTCAAATAAAAATGACTGAATTGTCAAAAATTAGAAGTTCAAGGGGTTGAATGTCAGAAAAATAAGTTTAGAGACTAAATTGCCATGTTCAAAAAGTTCAGGGGGGCATTCATGTTTGGTATTTAAGTTTAACTCCAACTAAATTGTATTTTTTTCATATCAGTTTTTGTCTTTTTTCTGAAAAGTCAATAAAATTAATAGTTTTCGAAAAATTAATTAACTCCAATTTAAAATTTTTATCTCTAACCGACAAACTAAACACACACTATATCACTTTAGTTCATGAACTTTTGATTTTGGTAAATTAATCCCTGAATTTTCAATGTTTGGCAGTTTTTATCCCTAATATAGGAATTGATGAAATATGTTTTTAATTGAGTATATATAATTATGTTTCAACTCCATATTAACATGAAATTATACAAAATAATTATAGTAAATTTAAAAATTCCCTTCTTATTCTTAAGAAACACGTTAAAAAACTAAAGCCTTTTGAACTTACTGTAATAATTTTTTTAAAACTTTTAGTTATTATGCGAAAAAGATACGATTATCTACATTAAATTTTAGAAACCGTCTACAATTTAATTGTGAGATATCAAAGCTATTAAAAAAACAAAAGTTTGTGGGCTAATTTAGTAAAGAAAAATACTACGGACACTAATTTTAATCATAACTTTTGAGTACCAACCTATGTAACATGTGAGTTGCCATTCTTTTATTGGTAAGTATTTAAAGTATTATCACATCAATTAATTGTATCAACCAATAAAAATATGACACACAAGTTGGTACTCAAAAAGTTGAGATTATAGTTGATGTCCCTAGTATTATTCTTTATTAAAATTAAAAGTTCAAGGAAAGACAAACTTTTCAAAATTTTAGGACCAGACAGACAAATTACTCAAAACTTTAAGGGGCGTCTGTGCAAAAAGTATAAAGTTTAAGGACTCTTTGCAAAAATTCCGGGATAATTTTTAACTTTCCGTCTAAAAATAATGGTTGATCGTCAAATCCACACTTTTGATTGACCAGAGAGGAAAGATCCAACTTAAACAACCTTTCCCAATAAATTTTTATTTTTGAATGAACCTTTCCCAATAATTAAACTAACTAACAACTGTTATGAAACTTGAAATGTTGATGTCTTCACATTACTTTTAAAGTGCTAACTAATTACTAAAAAAAAAAAAAAAAAAAAAAAAAAAAAAAAAGGAAGTATGGTTAGTACTTTTGTATTCATCGTTGAGAGATTTCTTGGAAATTATATTAAGCTTACTTGATGAGCTAAAGTATACCTATAAATAGGCTTTGTTCTTGACGTTAGAATCATACAAGCAATAAAGAAAAGAGAAGTGAGAAGGAAAAGAAAAGAAGAGAGGGAGAAGAGAGAAATTATTAAGTAGAAGAATAATATAGTTTTGCTTATTTATAGTCTCTTATTATATTATATATTTCTTTGCTTTATTGTTATTTCTTACAATATTATAACACGTTGTCAGCACGAGTCTTTATTTTTGATACTTTTGGTAAGTTAAATTCCAAAATTAACGATTCTAATAGAGCTTGCCTTAATACAATCTTGATATGTATTTGATCTTTTAATTGTCTTCATGTCCATAAGTTCTCACCATCAGATCATGCACCCACACAATTTCTTCAAAGGTCCATTATTATTATTTCTTATTTTAATATTTGTGTTTGACTTATTGGTATCTATATATATGAACATTATTTAATTATGTCCACTAACAATAACATGAAAATATTTCATGAATTCTCCATCACGTAACCTCTTGATTATATATATAATTATTAGTTATCATCTTTTATTAATTCTTATATATTTCTTTCCAATTATGTCATGTATGTAGTTGCTATTTCTGTTTGTGATATTAATAATCAATATCTCTAATTCTTGTGATAATTTTGTGAATTAATACTTTGTGATACATATTTTTCACAATATCAAATATCGTGAAGCTTGAGTTGTGGCACTTAATCTCACGGGCAAAAACTAATTGCCATAGACACTTGATGCTGAAATTCATCCTGATGCCACGAACCTTAGAAATACTATTAAGAAAGGAAATGGCACATCCCTGCAAGATTGTGCTAAGGTAATGATAATCTTACGCCATCACCCTGATGAAACCTTGAAATCTAAATACCTTCCGGTAAACGATCTATTTGTCCTTTGGCAAAGTTTAAAAGAAAGGTATGACCACCAAAGGGATATAATACTTCCACAAACCAGCTATGAATGGATACACCTACAGTTGCAAGATTTTAAAATAGTTGGCGAGTATAACTCCGCAATGTTTCATATTACTTCTTTATTAAAATTACGTGGAGAAAATATTACCGAAAAAGACATGTTAGAAAACACTTTTTCAACTTTTCATGCCTCGAATATGCTCCACAGCAACAGTATTGAGAGCGTGGTTTTAAAAAATATTATGAGCTAATATCATGTCTTCTTATTGCTGAGCAAAACAACGAGCTTTTGATGAAAAATCATTAATTTCGTCCAACTGGCTCTGCACCATTCCCTGAAGCGAATGCTGCATCACATGAGAAAAATCCTTTGGCATTCCCTGAAGCGAATGCTACATCTTTCAAAAATATTGGACGTGGTCGTGGCCGTGGTAATTCCTAGCATGGTCGTGGGCGTGGTCATGGTCATGTCTGAACATCTTGTGGACCTTTATCAAGCTTCATTGAAGGAAAAAGGAAAATGCATAGAAACAAATTTTGTTAATCATCTCATGGCTCTTACCCATCTGGACATTTCAAATTTCTTTGAAGATCCAGATGGAAAAATTGATAATTTGACTGAAAATGGAAATGACTTTTAGGTTTAATATTAGGCTTATACTAAATAATATTGTTTTTAATTCCTAATGTAATATTTAAAGTCTTTGTATGTTTATCTCTATTTTATAATAAATAATATCCCTTTATTAATATTTATTGCTCCCTTCTTTGTTTTTTTTTTTTCCATAAAGATTACGGCTTTTATTAATCTTAATTCCAAGGATAATGACTAAGAATTATGTCTGGTAGACAGTGCAACAACTCACACAAATTTGAAAGATAAAAAGTATTTTTCAAGTTTAACATTAATGGAGGCTAATGTGAACACAATCTCTGGTACTACAAATCTTATTAACGGCTCTGGAAGAGCCAATATTATTTTGTCACGAGAAACAAAATTTGTTATATACGACGCATTATTCTCTAGCAGATCTAGAAGAAATCTGTTGAGTTTCAAAGATATACCGCATAACAGATATCACATTGAGACTACAAATGAAAATAATGAATATCTCTACATTATTTCTAGAGTCTCAGGACAAAAGCAAATATTAGAAAAACTACTTGTTTTCTCTTTCGGTTTATATTATATATTTATTTGTACAATTTAATCACATGTAATGATGACTCAAAAAGCTTCTAATCCAAAATTGTTCTCTCTTTTGCATGATCGTCTTGTCATCTTGGGTCAATAATGATGCAAAGAATTGTTGAGAATTCACATGGACATCCGTTAAAGAACCAGAAGATTCTTTTTTCCAATGATTTTTTTAAAAAATTTTTTATGTACTGCTTGTTCTCAAGGCATATTAATTATACGGTCATCTTTATTAAAAGTTGCTACTAAATCTCCTACATTTTTTTAGAAAATTCAAGGAGATATATGTAGGCATATACAGCCAGCATGTGGATCGTTTAGATATTTTATGGTGTTGATAGATGCATCCATACATTGGTCACATGTCTATTTGCTTTCTACTCGCAATGTTGCATTTGCAAGATTTCTTGCTTAAATAATCCGAGTAAGGGCACAATTTCCAGATTATACAATCAAGATAGTTCGTCTTGACAATGCTGGAGAATTTACTTCCTAAGCATTTAATGATTATTGTAGATCCATTGGAATTACTGTTGAGCATCCTATTGCCCATGTACACACACAGAATAGTCTACTGAATCATTTATTAAACGCCTCCAGTTAATTGCTAGACCATTGGTAACGAGAACAAAATTTCATGTTTCTGCTTAAGGACATGTTATACTGCATGCTGCAGCACTTATTCGCATCAGGCCTTCAGGCTATAAAAAATACTCCCTATTACAACTTGCATTTGGTCAAGAACCAAATATTTTCCATCTAATAGTTTTCGGTTGTGCAATATATGTTCCAATTGTTCCACCACAGCACATCAAGATGGGACCTCAAAGAAAGCTAGAAATTTGTGTGGGTTTGAATCTCCTTCCATCATCAAATTTCTTGAACCCCTAATGGGTGATATTTTTACGGCATGATTTGCCGATTGTCAATTCGATGAAATAATTTTCCCAGCATTAAGGGGAGAAAAGAAAAGGTTAGAAAAACAAATTGAAATTTCATGGAATGCATCATCAATTTCTCATTTTGATCCTTGCACTAATCAACGTGAACTCAAAGTTCAGAGAATTATTCAATTACAGAATATTGCAAACCAATTGTTAGATGTATTCATTGATACAAAGAAAGTGTCTAAGTCACACATACCTATTGCTAATGTTCTAGCTCGAATTGATGTACCTGTAATACAAATTGAAAATACAGTAGCAAATAAGTCTAATGCACGTTTAAAGTATAGTAAATCAATCGATTTCAAAGATAAAAATCTCCAAAAGAGAAAAGGGAAACATAAACAAACTGGCACTCCTGAAGAGATTGACGCTCCTAAAGAGACAATATTACCAGAACAAATGACCAACATAAACAAAGATATGACCCCATAAGTGGTCCAGGTACCTGAAGATAGTAAAAATGCTGAGATCTCCATAAATTATTTTGGTATAAGAAAACAACAGAACCGTGATGAAATTATTGCCGACAACATATTCAAATGAAATAACGCTTGATGTTATAAATGAAAGCGAAGATCATGAACCAAAATCTGTTGAATAATGTCGACAAAGACGAGATTGGCCACAATGAAAAGACATAATCCAGGCAGAATTTAGTTCACTTGCGAAACGAGAAGTATTCGGACCTATAGTCCAAACAGCTGAAGGTGTTTAGCTCGTAGGGTACAAATAGGATTTTGTGCACAAACGTTATGAGAAAAATAAAATTGTGAGATATATAGCACGACCTGTGGCATAAGGCTACCCGCAAAGACCAGGTATTGATTATGAGGAGACATATTCTCATGTAGTGGATGTAATAATATTTAGATATTTGATTAACCTAGCATTATCTGAAGGACTTGACAAGCGTCTAATGGATGTGGTAACATCATATTTATATCAATCACTAAGTAGTGATATTTATATGAAGATCCCTAAAAGATTTAAAATACCTGAAGCATCTAGTTCAATTCCCTGAGAAATGAGTTCAATTAAATTCCAAAGATCTTTGTATGGATTGAAGTGATCTGGATGCATGAGGTATAATCACCTTAGCGAATATCTTTTAAAGGAATGATTTGTAAATAATCCTATCTGTCCATGTGTTTTTATTAAGAAATTAAAATCCGGATTTGTTATCATTGCTATATATGTTAATAATTTGAATATTATTGGGACTCCTGAAGAGCTTGTTGAAATAATATCATACTTAAAAAAAGAATTCGAGATGAAAGATCTTGAAAAAAAATAAAATTTTGTCTCAGCTTGCAGATCGAGTATTTGTCAGATGGAATATTTTTCCATCAAGCAACCTGCATAGAAAAGATCCTTAACTGCTTCTATATGGAAAATGCTCATCCATTGAGTACCCCAGTGGTGATGCGATCACTTGATGTGAAAAATGATCCTTTTCATCCTAAAGAAAATAATGAAGAAATTCTTGGTCTTGAAGTATCATATTTGAGTGCAGTTGGTGCCCTTATGTATCTAGCTAATTGTACAAGACCTGATCTTTTTTTTTTTTTTTTCTTTTTTTTTGAACTTGCTAGCAAGATACAATACTGCACCAACTCCATGACACTGGACGGGAGTTAAACATATATTTCGTTATCTTCGACAACTGACATGGATTTATTATATTCTAAATGTTTAAAATCACAGTTAATTGGTTTTGTAGATGTTGGATATTTATCTGATTGGTATAAAGCTCAGTCACAGATAGATTATGTATTCATATGTGGTGACACATCAATTTCATGGTGATAAGTGCACAGAAATGAAATTATGTTCAAGTCATTTATTAAATAATTTAAATTTAAATTAGATATTTTTCATCATTTTAATTCAAAGTAATTTATTTTAGAAATATTTAATTTTAACTCATAATCTCTTTGTTTTGAATTTATTTTATTTTTTCTTTCCTTCTTCTTTTTCTTTTTCTTCTTCCTTTTCCTCTCTTTCTTTCCTTTCTTTCGCAGGTACATCCACCATATGTCCCTACTGTAGCTCCTTCCCCGCGTGCATGAAGCCAGCCTGTGCAAATCTTGAGCCAGCTCCAACCTAGACCTTCCAAGCAAGCGAGAGTTTCGAGCCGTGTTCTCAGCCAAGCCCAAATTGCAGCCCAGGCACATTTTCTCCTCCAGCTGGTCTTCTGCGAGTCTCCACTTGATATACCAGCTCGACAGCATGATTTTTAGGCCAAAAATCTCTCTTTAGATGTGGGACATTGAGGCTTATTAAAGCAAGGCTATGCCGCAAGCATAAAACGTTTTTTCCCTTGGCATTTTTGGTTGAGTTTGGAGTGTTTTTAGTGTCTTTCTTGTGTGTTTTTCTTCTTCTTGCATTTTCATCTCATGTTTTTTTTTTTTTTTTAAAAGAACTTTCTGAGATGAATTGCAAGTTAGACTTGAAACTTAGTGAGACTATTGATGATCTCATGTGCAAAATGATCTAGTTTGGGTTTGATCTTCTTTCGGTTTGTAAAGATTATATGTTTCAATGGATTAAATCTCTTCATATCATTTTTCTATTCAAAAAATTTTATGCTAATCTTTTATATAAATTCAATCATGCTTTCTTTATGTAATATTGTCACATTCTATATTTACAAGATTTATTTTATGAGTTATCCTTTACTACAATTTCCTAAAAACAGTTACTTTATCGATTTTGAATAACTTGTAACAATAAATCCGTTTGGTTCAAAATTAAGATTTAATCCACTGAAACACTTTTGTCATTTTTATTAGTCTTTAATTCCATGTTTTCCAGTTGCTTGTTGGGGATATGAAGTTTGCAATTGAGTCATAAATTAAAGATTGGATTCAAATTAGAAAACAAAACATATGAAGGATTCACGGCACCTCGCCTTATTTATTATTGAATTTTCCTCTACCTCTTTTACATATTTCATTTATTTTGTTTACTACAAAAATCCTAAAAAATATACTCTTATTATTATTATTTATTTGTTTTTATTAACATTTATCTCCACTAATACTATTTGTTTTTGTTGTTGCCTCCTTATGGATACAACCGTCCGATCTGTATTACTATTAACCATTTTGTGAGTGCATCTTTAAACGTTAATCACATAGTGATCTAGAAAACAAAGTATTGCTACTACTTCATCAAACCATGCTGAAATACTTGTATTGCAGGAAGCAAGGCGAGAATGTGTATGGTTAAGATCCATGGATCAACATATCTGAGAGACATGCAAATTGAACTCGAATCATAGGAGCCCAACGGTACTATAGGAAGATAATACAATATGCATCGCTCAAGTCAAAGGTGGCAACATCAAAGGTGATAAAACTAAGCATATCTCACCAAAGTTGTTCTTCACACATGAACTATAAATGAAATGTGATATAGACATTCAGCAAATGTGTTCATGCAAGAATCTAGCAGATCTCTTCCCCAAAGCACTCTCTACTGCCACATTTGAAACATTGGTGCATAGTATTGGAATGCGCCGACGTAAAGATCTTTGATGAATATCAAAACAGCACCAATGATGTTTACATGAGTGGGAGATTATTCCGCACTGCACTCTTTTTTCCCTTAGCTGAGGTTTTTGTCCGACTAGATTTTACCTAGCAAGGTTTTTAACGAGGCAGTTTTTCAAAGCATAATATTTTTTTCCCCATTAGGATTTTTTTCCCACATGATTTTTTCCTAGCAAGGTTTTAATGAGACAATTTTTTTTGTGTGATAGATATCCAAAAGGGAGTGTTATAAAACTTTAAACGTGCATGTCTTTACATTACTCTTAAAGTATTAACGATTAAAAAATGCGAACAAAAAAAAAATTGTATGGGTAGTATTTTTGTATTCATCATGTAAATGTTGAGAGATTTCTTGAAAATTACCTTTAGCTTACTTGATAAGCTAAAGAATGCCTATAAATAAGTTTTGGTCTTTCTGTCAGAAACATACTAGCAAATAAAGAAAAGAGAAAAAGAAATAAAAGAAAAGAAGAGGGGAAGAAGAGATAAATTATTAAATAGAAAAATAATATAATTTTTCGTATTTATTAACTATTATTATATCATTTATTTTTCTGCTTTATTAATATTTCCTATAATATTAGAAAAATAACAACTGCTTTGCGTTTGAAGCCAAAATAATAACAATAATTAAAATAATAATACGGTACTTTCGTTTTAATTAATCTGTTTGGCCTGCTTTCTATTCGACCCACTGTTTTGTTGGCCCGAAAAATAAAAATAAAAATAAAATTTCCTAGAAACAGACGAAATTCGATAAGGCATTAATCGTTTTCTCAGAAATTGAGATACAGCAATATACTGCTCGAATGTAATTTCAACCTAGAAAGCAAGGGTTAGAGATTTGACAAAGAAATTCGAAGCGGAAAAGCAGTTTCGCGGAAAATCATTTTCCCGGAAAGTACAGAAATTACATAGAAGTAGTAAATTCAGCTTTTAGCCGTTACCAGAGCACCAGAGAATTTGAAGCACAATTCCACATCCATAAAAAATTAAAAACTAGCCCTAATAGTCATCTAACATTATATTTCTAAAAAGAAAAGAAAAAAAAAAAAAGTAACTCCAAAGTTATTTGTAGACAGTAACGATTCAGATTCAGAATAGAAACGAACGGGTTTCAAACGAAACGGCGCGTATTCTCACGAGCACGTCGCCAATCAGAGTACCTGACCAAAGATCCGGTGTTGATCTGGTAAATCAAGCCTTTTTGCCGTCGCCTTGGCCGGATACGTTGTTGGTCATCATCTTTCTGAACTCGTCGAAGTTGACGTTGCCGTCGCCGTCGGAGTCGACGGAGACGATCATGCGGCGGCAGTCGTCGACGGAGCATTTCATGCCGAGGCGGTTGAGAACGAGGTGGAGCTCGGCGGTGGAAATGAGGCCGTTGTTGTCCTGATCGTAGAGATCGAAAGCTTCGCGTAGCTCGGAGCTGCCGCCGTCGTCGCAACCCTGGCGGCAAAAGGCGGCGAACTCCTCGAGCGAGATGACGCCGTCGTGGTCGGAATCGAGTTCGTCCATCACGGGCTGGAGGTCTATCGGCTTGACCTCCGTGCCTAGGGCTTTGAGGACGCCGCCGAGCTCCGTGACGGAGATCTTGCCATCGCCGTTAGTGTCGAACTGGTTGAACACCTTCTTGACCTCGTCGGAGTCCAGGATGCACAGTGATGGCTTCGATTTGTTGGATTCGGTGCTAACTGGATCCGTCGCCATGGTTGAATAGAGGATATTTCTCGCTTTTGGATTCGAAATTGAGACTTGGGACTTGGGAGAGTAAAATGGAGAAGGCCGATGAGCTATTTATATATATAATCTGGAAGTGTTCACACACCCACACACACACACACACACACACACACACAGAGGACGGATATAGGGGTAAACCGTAAGGGTAGGAAATATTTTGGGCCCTACACGATGCAACCGTAAGGAGAGGATCTGTGTCCCTTATCCGAAAATTAAAAATAGAAAACCGTGTGCAATAAGTGTTAATTTTACGCCGACTAAAACATCAAATTTTTTTATTCCAAAAAAAAAAAAACATCAAATTATTATTTTTTTAAAATTAAAAAATATTAGAAATATCAAGTCTAATTTTAATTTTTGAATATTAATTTATGTGATGTATAAGTTATCATATTTTTATTGATAAATGTTTAGGCTTTGTTTGGTTGTTGAGTTTAAACTTTAAGTTTAAACTCAAATTTTTGTCTTTTTCTGAAAAAAAATTTTGTCTTTTCTAAAAAGTCAATAAAAATTACTATTCAAACTTAAAAATAAAGGTGTTTGTTTTCAAGTTCATTTTAAACTAAATTGTACTTTTTTCATCATCATTTTTGTCTTTTTCTGAAAAAGTTTTTTGTATTTTCTGAAAAATTACTATTGAAACTTAAAAATCTTAAACTAAACTCATTCACCAAACACCCCCAACTAAACTCATTCACCAAACACCCCCTTAAAGTATTACTATATCAATTGATTGTATTTATCAATAAAAATATAACGTATGAGTTGGTATTTAAAATGTTGATATTGGAATTGGTGTCGCTAGCATTACTTCAAAAAATGTGTATGTGCTTTGCTTGTATATATGAAAACAAAAATGTAACCACTTTGACGAGTCTCACATTGGCGACAAGTGATGACTTTGAATGGCATAAAAGTGCACACTAGTTTTATTTCAGTCCACAGTTGCTTGGAAGTTGTAATTTAATGTGATCAATTTATAGGTCTACTTGGTTACTCATCCTAAAGGCTTTAGTGATCGATATGCTTTGTAAGAAATGTATGTGTGCTTGCTTGTATATACCAAAAAGGTGTGAAATTACAGTTTTTGTTTTTTGTTTTGTTCTGTTTTGTTTTTTTGTTTTTTTGTTTTGCTTTATTATTATTATTTTTTAAATAAGTTTTATTCAAACAACATGCTCCATTTGGATCGCGTGTTCATTTTCAAAAAGGAAAACTTTCTTGTTTAAAGGAGAAAGTATTTTCATTTTGAGAATAAGGGTCCGTTTGGTGAATGAGTTTGAGTTGAAAATTTTAAGTTTGAGTTGAAAATTTTTGTTGACTTTTTAGAAAAAACAAAAACTTTTTCAGGAAAAAAACAAAAAAATTTTTAGAAAAACACAAAAACTGAGATAAAAATTTTAAGTTTGAACTTGTTCACCAAACACACCCTAAGATTGTGTTTGGATGTGTACAATGTTTTCTTTTTGAAAACAAAAAGTTATTTGGAACGATAATAAAATAGTGTTGGGAATAATGCATTGTGAGAATATTTCAAAAAGATTCATTTTCTTTTTTTCCAAATGGTATTGTATAAAATATGTTTGAAAATGAAATAGTTTTTCTTTTTCAAAATGAAAGAATGATTGGAAAAAGTTGAAACAAACAAGTTTTTGTAAAAATTTTCCAATTTCAAAAATTGGATATGTCATCCAAACTTTTCAGTTTGTATAACTTTGGTCTATGTACATTTTTGCATAACTTGAGTGACCTTAACCTATTAAAAATCTAGTTACAGTAGTCATTTACATTAATTTTTATATGGAATCTATTGGTAAGCATAATTTTTTTTACCAAAGTTACTGACAGATTCCGTTAAAAAACAAACAAAAGGACTATTTTATTAGTTTAGGATTATTCAAACTATGAAAAAAAAAAAATATATATATATATATATATGAACTTAAAAGTTTATAGAAAAAGTGTAATTTAGCCTAATAATAAAACAACATGCCACATTTAATAGTCATTACAATAAAATAAAATAAGAATCCATCCTACAAGATGGATAGTATTATGACATGATGAAATTGGTTGGCCTATTCTTTCACCTATGTGATTTATTTATTGAAAGACAAACACATTTAGTCTCGTTAGAGTGAATAAAAGTACTCTTTTACGATTGGAAAAAGGATTGAATAAATAGCGATATATTGTTATAATCACAGGGTTATTTTCACATATAATCCTTAAATTATACACTAGTTTTTATGTTAGTTTCTGACTTTAATTTTTACACTGCACGCTAATTTAAACTTTTCTACATTTACACTAACCACGTATTTCATCATAAGCTGAATGGAACTTAAGCATGTTTAGATCAAGTGAGATTTGATTAAGATTAAAATTTAAAGTAAATGTTTGTGTAAAGGAAACTGGACCTTCAAAATATCTAAAATGGAGGTAAAATTTCCCTTAAAAAAATGTTTAATTACGACATTATTTTTAGATAAAGTTCATGTGATCAAAACGTATTTAATTCATATCTAATTTTTGAGATGAAACATATTGTAGATGTAATAAAATTTTAAAGGAATTTTATGAAATTTATCTTTAACAAAATGCCCTCTAAGTTAATAAGCTTGGAAACATGGCAAATATCCCCTCTTATATTCTTTCATTTTTTTAAAGAGAAGATTTTTTAAGTTTTATCTTTTGATAAGTAAGGCTTGAAATGTTACTATTGGTGCTGCAAAACCAACAATGAAAAGTAAAACAACGAAAGCTGATTTACCGATTCAGTTAGAATGTTATGTAAATAGATGGAGATTCATGAAATTATGAATTTTTATTTTTATTAATAAACCGGACGAGATACATATCAAGTATCTGAATACACCAAATAGAAAAGTATGAATCTCTCATGTGAATCACATACAAACAAGATCCAAAGCTAGATGTAATGTATAGCCACCAAGAATATAGCCCAACACCCTTTATTCTTCACTTTAACTTCTCAAAAAAAAAAAAACAAAAACAAAAACAAAAACAAAAGAAAAAAAAAAAACTCACAATAATAAGCAAAATGTGGAAGTTTGACAAAATTTAAGATTTAGAAAAATAAGAGCAAAACTAGTTTTAGTAATAGTGATGAAACAAACTTACTTGTTGCAGTTAACATTCTTAGAGATAGGGACGTTGATTTGGATTTCACACTTAGTGGGAGGGTTCTTGGCAGCATCCTCATTCAAAACAATCAATGCCGCTAGTACAAAAAGAGGATATCACGATGGTTTTTAACCGTCATGATTTCTTTCCTTTTAACCATCGTGGTATTCACAATTGTGGAATCTATTTGGATTCCACGATGATTAAAAACCGTCATGGAATAGACAAAACAAAACAAAAAACAAAAAACAAAAAACAAAAAACAAAATCCTATGATCAAAACTAGAAATTTTAATTTTCTTTTCTTTATCTAATTTTTAGAGGATCGCCTTTGATTTTTTCTTTTTTCTTCCTTTAATTTTTTCAGATTTTTTTTAAGTTACTTTACCCTTTATCGTCCAATAAATGATATTTTTTTTGTGCATTTATCTTAGAAATATTAAAGGTTTTACCATTATAAAAGAGGCGATACGCCTCCTACTGTTCCTTTTTGTCGTTAAAAACGCACCGTTTGAGTGTCTTTCTTTCTTTCTTTCTTTTTTTTAAGTAACTGTTCATGTTTTTTTTCCCCTGCTTTCTAGGCAAATTTTTTTTTAATTACTTGAGAGTAGGTAGATTCAAACTTTATATTTATATTAAAGTCAGATGGGGAATTACTGATAAACTATACTTGCAACCCTTTTAGAAAAACTTTTGGTACTTATTATTATTATTATTTTCTTATTTCACTTCTTTTTCTTATCATTTTTTTTCTTCAATCTCTTTCTACTTTGTTTTTTTGCTTTTCTTATTTTTTTAATTTCTAATATTCTTAGTACACTACAACACGGTGACAAATAAATAACAAATTGTATTGTATAATATTGTAATACAATACAAAACCAAACATCGTATTATATAATAACAATATAATATAATATAATATAATGTATTTTGTACAATACAATATAATATGGCATGCCAAACGTATCCTTAGTAGTTATTACAATAAAATAAAAGTAAGAATCCATCATACATAGATGAATAGAATTATATAACTTGATGAAATTGGTTGGGCTTCTCTTTCACCTATGTGATTTATTTATTGAAAGACAAACATGTTTAGTTTCATTGGACTGTAAAAGTACTCTTTTGCATTGAAAAAAAGGATGAAATACATGTAGCGATCTTTTACAATAATCAAAAGGTAATTTTCCCGTATACTCCTTAAATTATACACTCAATTTTGTATTAGTTCTTGACTTATAATTTTAGACATTTTCATTATATCGAACTTTTCTACAATTCCACCAATGATCCATATATCAATATTCCGTTATAAGCTGAATGGAAATTAAAAACGTTAATCAAGTGAGATCTAGTTAAGACTAAAATTTTGATTTAACGTTTTTGTAAAAGAAACTGGACCTTCAAAATATATGAAGTGGAAGTAAAATTTCCCTTCAAAAAACGCTTGATTATGACATTATTTTTAAATAGAGTTCATGTGATTAAAATATTTTTAATTCGTATCTAATTTTTGTTTTGACATAATAATGATGGAGGGATTGTTTTAGTGCGATGTGTAAAATAAAAAATCAATACTCAAATGAGACATGGTTTCTAGTTTGAGAGTAATTTTATAGGAATAATTCAATAATCGATGGACTCCTGTACGATACTGAAAGGTGTTTGTTTTGCATTTTTTTTATCATGTCAAGAGGGTACTTACTACTTATACCATCAATGTTGGTATGCAATTGAAAGACTAGTCTTAAAATATTCATGGATTCAAACATAATTTATCGATAATTTTATACCTAATTTTATCATAAGATGAAAAGTTCGAATCTTCAACTCCAAGTTTAATTAAACATACATAGGAATGCATTCCTATACGTCACCCTTACTTTTGTCCTTTTTTTGTGGTTACTTGTAACAATTAGATAATTTCAATGTACTATATTTTAGTGATATTTTTCCTTTACAACAAATCTGAACAATATCATGTAACAAAATTTTATATATGAAACTACATCTAAATTAATTAGTTGATATAAGTTTTTAAATAAAAAGTTACAAATGCGATCCATATTTATATGTGTTCTATTTAATAAAAGGCTTATTTGTATGAACGCTTCATAAAATTTTTGGATTTGACAATTTAATTCTTAAACTTTTTTTTTTCCTGGCAATCAAACCCCTGAATTTCTAACTTTTGGAAATTTAGTCCTTTTTTTTTTTATTAAATTCATTAAAATGAAGACAAATTTTTGCATAATACTTACACATTATAGCTGAAAAGGGACAATGCCGATCATTTTACTTAATTTCAATACAAATTTCTTTTAAAATTTAGGTTTAAAATTGAGTATAGTTGAATTAGGTTCAAATTTTAAAAGAAAAATTAGATTGAAATCAAGCAAAAATGATCAACAATGTTTTTACTGGACTATAATCTGCAAGTTATATATAAAAAAAACCATTCAAATTTTAAAGAACTTCAGAAAAAAGATTGAATTGTTAAAAATTATAAATTAGAGACGCTGATTCTCAAGAAAAAAAAAAAAGTTTTGAAGCTAAATTATCAAGTTTGAAAACTTTAGAAAGTCAATTTGCAAATAAGTTTTAATAAAATATTAAAGTCGAGGTTAAAAGAAAAGTGATGGGAGAAAATCAAGGAGGGCCACAGATGTCGGCAAGTGGCAAATGACAAGCTTTATGATAATTAATATGAAGAAAGGGATGGTAAGGAGAACATGTGCTTTTTTTTTTTTTTTTTTTTTGGGGGGGGGGGGGGGGGGGGGGGGTTTCAAATGTCAGAGTCATACTCGGTTTGAACGCGTTTCAATCACACCAACGGAAAAGAAAGAGAAAGGGGAAAGCGATAAAAGAGGAAACAATAAAAGAGGAGCTCCGTACTTGAAATTAGAAAAAGGCGTAAGTCTTCATACAAGGAACACCTGTGCTTTCTTTCTCGGACACTGGAATCTGGAAATTGCACGCTTTTGATTTTGCTAAAATTTTTTGTAGTTTTTATACCTTTTCCATTGCCCTTTTTTTTAGTTTATCAACCTTTTTTTCTTGTCGGATTAGAGGTTTCGTTTTTGTAAAATCTTGTCGTTTTTCCTTTCGGTTATGGGAAAAATGACAAAGCGAATGGACACCTGTCAGCTTTAAATATTTCAGTTCTATATAATCTGGAAATGCCGGTTCTATTGAATGGTTTTGTATCTTAGATTGGTATTCCCATGTACTACTTTTTTTTTCCCCCTTTTCTGAACTTCAAAGATTAAAAGAGATTCAGCGTATATTTGGTAAAACAATCCAATCATAAAAAACTAAATTTAATTTTATATTTTTCTGAAAAATTAACTAATTTTTTTTATTAATTTATGAAAATTCAAACAATTTCAATTCAAACTTATCAACTAAATGCATGCTCAAACTCTATATACAGTCTCTATAAATTAATACTTAAAAAACTAATAACATCGATTAAATAATATTTTTGGCCAGTCCCACTACATTAAAAATAAAAAAAAATATTAAAAAAAAAAAAAACAACAACAACAACGCATAGCTCCCACTTGATTGATATATATATTAATAATCTCGTTGTATATCAAAATCATATATATGTATATATATGACTCAATTAGAAGCCTTTGTAAAATATGAATCCAATGTTACTTGATTTCCCTTGAAATTGATGCCTCCATAACATAGAACAATGGTATAATTGCAGGCATAATCAAGAAGTAATATCACATATGACTCCATTAAAAGGTGCAGGGGTCAAATCTCCCTATCTCAAGTTCAAAAAAAAAAAAAAAAAAGATAATTGGATAAAAGTCGTATAATCACAAAATACAATATTAAGTTCAATATTTGGACAAAAAATAAAAAAGACCTAGATACATTCTTTTTTTTTTTAATCGATTAATGTATGAATTAATAAATTATTAATTTATTGATTTTTTTAAATAATATCTCGATTAATTAATAAACATTCATGATCCCGATAATATTAATTTATAGAGGTTTAATTGCATCTTTTTAAAAGTTAAATACAAAATTATTATTAAATTATACAT
>JAFMPE010168484.1:0-18987 GCA_024759925.1 Ficus religiosa
CAAATTTTTACAAAGTAAAATTGATGAGTGATGAACACCTTATTTTGAGTTTATAATTGATATTTGTTTATTGTAATCGATCGAAATACTAAAATTTAGTTTGTTATTAGAGACTTGAATTTGATTGTATTGTAATAAGCTCTATTTTGTTGAACTATTCTATATTTTAGTATTTTTATTTTGATGTTAAGAGGCATTGATTGAATCCATGAATCCAATTCACAAAATCAATGTTTAAGAACTGGAGTGAACTAAATCGGGATCAAACATATTAATAATTAAAAATGATTACATTTGCACCCATAATATTTATAAGGGTAAATTGCTAGGTTGGCTCTTGAACTTTTAATTTTGTACAATTTTAGTCATTGAATCTTTTTTTGTAGCTGAAATGCCCCTAAACTATTAGAATATTACTAAGATAGTCTTTTACATTAATTTTTGGATAAAATCCGATAGTTAACATCATTCGTCTAAAAATCTATCCTATTATAAATACTTTTTGGATTTCGTCTAAAAATCTATCCTCTTGTAAATACTTTTATTAAAATATCAGATCTAATCCTCTCATAGCCCATTTTCATTTTAATTTGCTTTATCAAATATAAACTAACAAAGAGTGCTGATATTTGCACCTTAAATATATAAATACACCACCTTCTCCGTTTATATGTGTGTACATATATATATATGTATGATAGTACTAGACATTGTTTTTAGCAAATACAACATTTACGTTGGGCTATGTATTTAATACAACTGTAAATAAGAGCAATAAAAAAAAATCTATATATATCGCAGCATACTGTTAATCTTGCTTGCCTCAGGCAAAAAAAGTACTGTCAGCCAAAAGGAGTTGAACTACAACCAGATGAACGAAAAGGAAAGAAGATCAATCATTATTGTGAAGGAAGGAGACTACTTTGAATCAATTGGTGGATTTGGGGGAGTAATGACCTTTAGCGAGCCCTTTGTTTAAAGAGGGTTGGGGTATATAAAATGTTATCTTAGGTATTATGATGAAAATATAAAATTTTCCTTAATTTTCTCGGTAAAGATATTAATTAAGTGAGAGTATTCATAAATACGTGGGGTGCAAATATAATTAGTCATAATTAATTGGGATTTTTCAATCTGAGAGTTAATGATTAGACTATAGATAATTGAGGCTTTAATTATGGGTTGTCTGAAACATTATTTCAAACTGAAATATTGCAACTTATTTTTATTTTTTTCTTTTTTTTCCTCAAAAATTAATAAAAATTTTAAATAATTAAAAAAAAACTTCAATACAAATAATTAAACTGAAATATTACAATTTATTTTTATTTTTTTCTTTTTTTTTTCTCAAAAATGAACAAAAATTTTAAATAATTAAAAAAAAAACTTCAATATAAATAATTTAACTTAAACCGGTCAATCAAATGAAAACGAAAACTTAATACAGTAGGATCCGTGAATATCCCTAGTCCCTCACGCATAACCATGATTAGAGACGACATCGTGTCGCTGTTGCTAGGAACATGGAGAATAAAACTAGTGGTCTAGTCTTTTATTAATCGAGGCAACGCACCCTTCTTAGAGTATCAACCAACCGCTAGTCCTTCCAAACGTTGAAATGTCCCTTTATGACTGGACTCTGTCTGTCAAATGAAACTTGTTGAATAAATAATTCAAGACAAAATGGATTGTCGTTTTCAATTGCGGAACCGGGCCTGTCTTTTCTTAAAGCGCAGGACTGTAACCGAATCCTACTATAGATATTGTTTCAGAATATCCAATGGAAAGGTAATGTGCCAGAAGCAAAATAAAAGTAGTTTGTTTGTGGTAACATTTAAACTTATATTTTATTATATCATGATAACGTAGATTAGCATAAAATGTTAAAATAGAAACGACTAATAATGCATAAAAATTAACAATGGACTTTAAAAGTAAATAGAGGGAACAACTAACTGGAATTAAGAACTAGAAGGCGAAAATTAAAATCGGACCAATTAATTGGAGATAAAAGAAAATAACAAGAAATGTAAAATTCTATAAAACAAATAAAGAATTAAAAAATAAATGAGAAATAGAAATAAAATCAGCAAATGATTTTATCAAATGATATTTATACTACAAACATATTTTGAGATTTGGGATCTGCAGCTTAATCATCTTTCGACTAGGTTCTTGATTTTGTTTTTTTTTGAAAGAAAAAGAGAAAACGGGAGCTTTCGGTTGTGTTTGGTGTGGTTTTGAAAATCTCGTTTTTTTTTTTTTTTTTTTTTTCCTTAAACAATTGAAAATGAGAATGTTTTGAGTGTTGTGTTGGGATTATTTTTGAAATTATATTTGGTATTGATTTTTTTGAATGGGAATTTAGAGGATGATTGGTTCATAAGTTCATTTTAAATTAAAATGTATTTTTTTATCTCAATTTTTATCTTTTTCTGAAAATTTTTTTTTATTTTTTTAAAAAATTTTTTTTGTCTTTTTCTGATAAGTCAATAAAAATTAGTATTAAAACTTAAAATTTTCAACTTAAACTTTTTCACCAAATCGACTCTTAGGGAGTGTTTGGTGTTTAAGTTGAGTTTGAATTGAGTAAGTTGGAATAGTAATTTTTATTGACTTTTTAGAAAAGACAAAAAATTTTTTCATAAAAAGATAAAAATTTGAATTTAAACCTTGAGTTTAAACAATAATGCCAAACAAGCACTTAGAAAATATCAGAAAATGAAAAAAGAAAAAAGAAAACAAAAACAAAAACCCAAACTTTTGGGGGGTTTGGCTTTTCCTTCCTATCCCGCCCTTACTCCTCCCTGCTCGGCTGGATCCACGGCATCCTCTCCGTCGTCTCCGACCAGGCCCGGCAGCTCCACACCACCCGCACTTGCCGCTTCCTCGGTCTCGCCAACAACTTCGGCCTCTGGTCCAACTCCGTCTACGACGACGATGTCGTGATCAGAGACACCGCGATTTGGCCGGAGCGCCCGAGCTTCTCCGACTAGGGACTGTCTCCGGTTCCCTCTGGTGGCGATTCAGGCAGTGGGCGGCTCGCCGACGACGGGATTCGAGCTTGGGCTGGGAGGCGCGCGACCATCGCGAAGAAGAGAGAGATGGGCGGCTCGCTCGACGAGGTCGTGATTCGGGCTCGCGGCTTGCCGGAGATGGAAGCCGTCGCGAGTCCGCCGTCAGCTCCGTTCGCCGGAGATGGAGACCGTCGCCGGAGTCTGTAAAGATCGAGAGAGAGAGAGAAGAGTGGGAGAGAATGAAAATTGTAAGTGAAAACAACTTTTTTTTTTGTTTCAAAAAAACCAAAAAAAAAAAAACAATTGAATTGGAAATGATGCAGTTTTGTTTGATATTTGAGTATAATTTTAATTAAATTATATTTTTTGTCTTAATTTTTAAATTTTTTTGAAAAATTTAAAAAATTTATAAATAATTTAAAAATTCAACCAACTCTAATTTTAAAATTTTTATTTTCAAAAAAACAAAAGCAAACTTAGGAATAGTTTTGAAAATTGATTAACCAAACACTATCTTAAAACCATTTTTGTTTTATGTGGATTTGGAAATGAAAAAACATTTCCAAAACCTTTACCAAACACCACCTTGGAGATTTTTTGAAAGTGTTTGAAGTGAAATTTGGAATTAGGAAGCTTGGGCTACTATTTAGGAGAAGAGATCGGGGGGAAATGTCTGAGTAGTTAAGAGTCGAGTAAGAGACAATGGCTGAATCACTATGGATGGATTGTGATTTTTATCCCTCGAAATGACTGAAAAGTTGGTATTTATAGAGGTTTCTCCGGATCCTTAGAATCTATGATAGATTTCTAAAATCTTAGAGATACAGAGGGCTCTGACACCTATTTGTGCGGCTAACAAGTTCCATGAACACCTGTTTTGCTTGCTGTCATGGCTGTCCAGGTATTAGAAGTCTATTTGACAACTGTTTGTATAGCTAACAGACTTCATGACACTTGCTTTTTTTTTTTTTTTGGTTAGTCAGTTGACGATGAGGGCTCTCTCCTCATCTTGACACATTGTTTCTTACAACATGTATCGTTATTTCCTTACTAGCAATTGCAAGCAGTCACTGGTTTCCAAAAACCAGCAAGCTTTTTCAGCTTTTAATTAAACAACAGAATTTTTTTAAACCTCAAAACAAAGGTTTACTTCTTAATCACAAGTGTTATATTTTTATTAACGAAATGAAGTTTTGAAATGTGCTACTTACTCATTTCATCTTGTATCTGTAGATACCTAAAACCTTGTAGCCGGATATTCCCCTATGCAGCATGCGGGACAGGAAAACTAACGCAAGATGCAATGACACGACTCCTCAGTTCCAGTACAGCTCACGCCACATAGCAATCTCTTCAAAAGCCCCATGCAGGTTGCTCGCCAAATTCGACTGCAAGTTAGCAATCTCTACACGAGCAATCGCCAAATTCGACTGCAACACTCGAGCAATCGCCAAATTCGACTGCAAGTGAGCAATCCCTACACGAGCAATCGCCAAATTCGACTGCAAGTTAGCAATCCCTACACAAGCAATCGCCAATCTCGACTCCAAGTTAGCAATCTGCCTGTCCAAAAATTCTATCCTACTGCAGACATTCTCAAAAGCACGATTAGCACGTCCCTCCAACTCGTCGAATATAGATGAATAGTGATGTAATACAGCTCCTGCACGATTCTCAAATTCCGTCAGCCAATTAGACCTCATTTGAAGACGCTCTTCCATCTGCCTAATATTTCCTTCATCCTCGGACTGGAAAATTGCAGGAGTGGGGGTGCCTAAATCTGGCAGGTTGACATAAACGAAGAGAATTATTTAATGGTGAAGAAATGTTCTCATCAAACTTCATTAGATACATGAAACAAGATGAAAACGGGATAGTAAGGCTTCAGACTTATTTATAGGAGTGGAACTACAACGCAAATATGTGTTAAAGCAAATATGTGTAATTGCTTGATATTACATGTCTGATAAAGTAACGGGGCAGAAACAAAGGTCCCGGACTCCCGGTTAGTACCGTTTTAAAAAACATTTTTCAATAAAGTTGTTTACAACAACGGTTTCCAATTATCGTTTGTTTTTCATCAAGTCAGAAAATAAAAATGAAAATAAAAAAATTTATTTTCATGTTTTACTAAAGAATAAGAAAATAAAGCTACTTTTCACATTTCTATCTTTATTTCCTAAGATTTCTACACATAACAAAAATTTCAGAAACATATAACACAATTTTACTTTTTATTACTCTCAAACTAATTTCAAACAAAATAACTCAACATTAGTTTAAAAATTTTCTCATTTAATTGGCGTACTTTCATCTCCAAGACGCAACCATTAAGGTATACAAGTGTCCTTCTAACCGGACTAGTGTTCAGTGTACAAAGGCTACAGATTCTTGAAAGTTCATCTTTTATTTATAAAAATAAAAACAATAATAATAATAATAATAATGGTCAACCATAACAGCTGAAGACTCTTTACCTCGAACAATTAACCATTCACCGTTGCGGCAAATGACCGGGAATGAGTAAAAGCAACCAGCTGGTACACTGTGTGAACCATCAGAGTACACTCCCATGGAAACCCAGGTTCCCTAAAATCAAAGAAACAAAAACAACGAGCACAATCGAATAGTACATGGATGTTGAAGAATCTTAAAATAAAGAAAAAGAAAAACAGAAGCAGAAATCAACCTCAGGAGTTCCGACAACCCAATCATGGATGTGGTCACAGGCGGAACTGGCAACAGACATAGCACCGGAAAACTTGTTAGCTTCAATAATTGCAGAATCGCGTTGTTGAATGGTGGTAATGAATTCTCGATTCAACCTTCAGCAAAGGAATTACCGAGTCAGCTTAAATGAAAAATGATAGGTCAGGACTCAGGAGTAAGAATGAACCAAGTCAACCAGTTTCTTACCATGCGTCAGCAGCAACAAGCTCAAGGACAGGCTTCTCCCCATGTGGTGTTTTGACAGTTGCATAGTCCATATCGAGATACAGATTTGATGAGCGATTTCCCCAGATGATGACATTCTTAACATCACCAAGTGGAACATTCAATCTCTTTGAGATCTGACCCAATGCCCTGTTGTGATCGAGTCTCGTCAAAAAAGTGATGTTTTTCTCAGGGATAGATGACTTCGAGAACAACACGCTGGTGTTCGCAGGGTCACCAACAACCAAAACCTGAAAATTTAAGAAACCAAAAAAAAATTGCAATCTATAAATGTTATATAAACCTCAATATATATATAGCTGCAAAATTCAAGGAAAAAAGCATTTTCAAATATGGAAACTTGTCAAGGGAAACGCCAAAAAAGGTGGACCAAAATGAAAGAAATAGGGGGAGTTCTATTCTAGGGGAAAAGCCAAAATGAGAGAGAGAGAGAGAGAGAGGGACCCAAAACTAAAAAAAGGAAAAAATTTGGATTTGTGAGTTCATAATTGGTTTGGGGAAGACAACTAACCTTGCAGTCAGCAGCAGCATGCTTCCCAAGTGCTAAAGCTTGGGACTTGTGGATTGACATGAAATCTTCTCTCTCCATGCCTTGTTTCCTCGAGAACTCAACAACCATCACAGCAATGTTGACTCGGGTGCATGCCTTGACAACATCGGTTCCTGCAACAACATCTGGTACAAGAAGTACCACATCCCAACTTCATCGCATGGCGCATGTTAGACAAAAATAGAATCCATAACATACATCAGAGCTAGGGCTGGTAATACGGTCGCAACACGATGAAATGATTTGAAAACGACATGAATTTCACAGGTTCAGGTTGGGAAAAATAGGAGTCAGGTCAAATTCGGGTGACCCGAAATTGATACGAGAAAAAATGGGTCGTGTTCGGGTTGGACCCGTAGAACCCGAACACGACCCGTTTTTCATGCAGGTCAATTTTGTGTCACTTTTCTGGTCCGACCCAAACACAACCTGGATCCGACCCGAAAAATGTTTGATTTTCTTTTTTTTAAAAACCCTAAAACCCCTTTACCTTTAAATGATTAGATCTAACTTAGAGGTCGACACTACCCCATTTCTACCTCACCTCCTGCATTCCACCCAACATTGTGCAGTGTGCCCAACATTCCGAATCTAAACCAATGAAACCACATCTCCCTCTTTGTCTCAAAGAAACTCATCTCCCTCTCCGTGAGTTCGTGGTATTTGGATTTGTGGACTTTATTAAGATGTTTGTAATAAGACTTTGCCTATCTATAATTGTGAACTTTGTACTTGAGTTGAAAGTTTAATTTTATGATTTTATATTTGAAAACAATCCTAAAAACTTGTTGTTTTGTCAATAGTATGTTCTTGTTGAAGGTAAATTATTATTCTTCTTGGTTTTTTATGAATTTGGGATATAATTTTACTTAAATTGAATTGATTTTTGTGTCAAATTCAAGTTGTGGGTTCAATTTGGGTCCAATACAAGTTGCGGATTCAATTCGGGTCAAATTCGTGTCGCGAGTTCAGTTCGTGTCGTGGGTTCAGTTCGTGTCACGAGTCAAGTTCGTGTCGCATGTTCAGTTCATGTCCTGAGTCAAGTTCATGTTCCGTGTCAAGTTCGGTTCGTGTCGTGTCATTTCGTTACGGGTCCGTGTCATGTTCGAATTGCGGTTTGAAGAAATTTTCATGTCACAGATCGTGTTCGGATTGGGAAAGAAAAAAATCAACGCGGCTCTAACACGACACAAATTGCCACCCCTAATCGGAGCTCTGAAACATAATCAAAATCATCCAGAGTGAAAAACAAAAACAAAAACAAAAACAAAAACAAAAACAAAAAAGGCGCATAACGTCAATACCTTTAAGAAGAGGAAAGGCAGCATCCCCTAATTCCATCTCCACATCATTTAAAGCCTCAGCAGCAGGTGGGATATCAAGCAAGTGCAAAATTACAGGCTGCCAGGCGCCCAACATAACTCCCCCAGCAATCATAGGAACAAGAGCATACCCAATTTGTCCTGCAAAATAATGCATCTTCTTAAAAGAAATTACATTAAATGGAGAGGGGGAAAAAAAACAGAGAGAAAAGAAAGGAAAAAAGGAAAAAGATTGCACACATCATGGTACCTGGCAGATATATATATTTTTTCCCTTTTTTTCCAAAGTAGAAGCTCTTTGGATTCAGGAATAAAAATCATGCTTATATCATATCATAATAACTTTTTTTTTTTTTTTTTTGAATAAGTGGAGGGGAGAAAAAATCTCCGCCACTCAAATCTATTAAAATTAAAAAGAAAAAGAAAACATAAATAAATAAATTTGGAATCCTACCTTAAAGGCGAAGCAAACGAAAAAATAAATACAAAATATCTTGATCATGCAGAAAAAAAGTAAAATACAAAATGCCTCACAAATCTATTCACAAAATAATAATTAATAATAATGATAATAATAATAAATATGAAAAAGCCCTAGAAATCACAATCCACTTTGCGATTCAGCAAATTAAACACAAAATACAGATCTTTTCAATCTTTCTACTTTAAATACCGCCGATTTCAAACAAATCGGCTAATGGCAAACATAGTACGTCAGAATCAGACATAAGAACTAAAACGCACAAAGATCTGAACATAAACATATAAACAAAATCAATAAACGAACTGAAAAACACAAGAAATAAATAGAACGAAGTGAAAGTGTTATTGCTAAATCTGAGTGAATCGAGTACTACCTGTGGCTCCGGTGACGAGGACACGAACTGGTTCCGTGGAAGCCATGCGTGATGATCGAGAATTTAGAGAGAGGAAGAGAGAGGAAGAGAGAGAGAGAGAGATAGGGAAAGTAAAGAGAGAGACGGTGAAGACTGAAGATGGTGTTTTTATAGGCATGACAGAGCAAATTTTGGTCGGATCAGATCTGGACTTCACAGGGTGTCCAGGGCGTTCAGTCAAACGAGTTTGACTTAAAATTTTTAAATGGGAGTTGGTTAATTTTTTATAAATTAATTATAATTTTTTATGATTTTTTAGAAATTAGAAATTGAATTTAAACTTATTTGTCTCTTAATTTCGATAGTGGTTTTTCAAATAAAGGTGGGTCCTCCTTGGGTTTTTTTATTTTTCTTTTCCAGAGAATGAAATAATTTTGAATTTCGCAGATATGGAGAAGACTGTGTGGGTATAGAATACTTTTATGCATGACTGAATAGTCTTTGCGTTGATTGCACTTAATTAAGATGTAATCATGGGAAGTAAGAGGATTAAAGACATAAAATCACATGAGAAAATAATATTGAAATGGGGTGTTTATTGATACCTTCTGATTCCTCATCCCGCACTTATCTTTGATAAATCTTTTATTACAAAATTATTCGAATATAAATTAATTAAAATTATTTTTCAGCAAAAAAGTGATTTAAAATATATATCCTTTCACACTCCTCACCCTAATTATTAAAAAAATAATTTTTAAATGCACTGCATATTACCCCTAATTAATAATTATATCATCCATTATAGAATATAATATGGCAAATGAAAATTATACACTGTTCATAAATTTGTATTTTTTTCTTTCTTGAAAATATGATTAAAAAAAAATATTCAATTTCACTATTTGCGTTCAAGTACTTTGTTTTCTTTTTGTTGCTTTTTTACACCAGTCACTTTACATAATTGTTTTTTTGGTTTGCAACTTTAATAACTTAAAAGTATATGATTTTATTTATGTATTCATTGTTTGAAAGAAAACAAACTTTATTTTTTTGCTTCTAAGAAGAAGAAAAAAAGGCAAGCTTTTTAATGTTGTCTGCTCCTGAAAAAAGAAAACGCCACAATGTTCTATTAGCAACCTACTGGCGCAAAATTTAGATTTTTCACCGCGGACACTTTGTTGGTTGGAACCTTCACTTCACTTCACCTGAACTTGCATCATGAAAATAAAGAGAGCTATGGAGTGGGAGACATTGAGAGGGTGCTCCCTAAGGGATTCCGATGCTTAAGTTAAACATAAGTCTTAAGGAAAAGTGAACGTAAATCAGTAAATAAATGATAAGAATCATATGGAGGTGTATTAATGCTTTGTGACGGTGAGATTCCGGTGAAAAGCTCGCTGGAGTAGATGTAGTGAGGATAGTAGTAGTGGGGGAGAGAAAATGTTGCGAGAAGTCCCTTTAGGTTGGTCTCCTCTATAGAGTGGGATCCCTTCTCTTCTCTTCTTGAGAGGAATTTATAGAGATGAGAGGAATGGTGGCTATGGAGCGAAAATGTTAGGAGAAGTCCCTTTGGGTTGGTCTCCTCCAGAGAGTGGGAGCCCTTCTCTACTTAATAGATATTCGTATAGAGTAGAGGAGTGATTTGTGTCTATAGAGCCAGTGTTTGGAACCCTTTTAACTTGTAAATGAGGGGTATTAATAGAGACGTTGAATAGAGAGTAGTAGAAGAGAAATGGGCGCAGGAAAGTTTTTTATGGCCCCAGTGTGGAAGCCCAATTAGTGAGGCCCAAATGTTGTGAGGGTATAACAGTTACTATCATGCTTTTCCTTATCTTTTAAGTAAACAAATTATGGTAACGTTAGGTACAGCTTTTATTTTTGCTTCTAGTCAGTAAATGAATAGAAGTAAAAACTTGACTTCTCAAAAGTGTTTGTAATCAAAGATATTTTGATATTAAAATGATTTTTAAAGTATTCTAACAAGTAATAAAAATGTTAAAATGAATTTTCTAGTATTTAATTTAAATTTTGTTATAAATTTTAAAATATACTCAGAAAAGTTTTTGTAAGAAGTCACATTTTCTTACTTTGACAGGAATCACTTCTAGAGACTAAAAGCTCTTCTGACAGAACATTTAAACACTTTCAGAAGCTGCTTTTGGACTTAGGAAGCCAAAAACAGCTTTTAAGAAGCTTTGCCAAACAAACCCTATATAAAGTATTAAAAAATAATCATATGCTTTCGGAAGAAATTTCTTCTTTATTTTTTTAGTCTTTTTCCTCCAATTGTACCAATTACTTTTGTAAGTCTCTCTTTCTCATTTTCAAAAACTCAACTTTTAAAAATCTATAACTAATGAGAATATGCAAAAAGTAAAAAAAGTGAGAATGGAAAGTCTTGAAGGGGGTGGTGAGGGTTTTTTTTTTTTTTTTTGGGGAGAAAGGAGCTTGATTAGGGACACAGTGGTAAATAAAATTGCTGATAAAGGTAGGCGGCGTCTTTTGACGTGTGACAAAGTGAGGGTGGACGGCAGCTGAGCAGTGACAAAGTGGGGGTGTATGATTAAAAACCGTTGCAATTGGAATGTGCAGTGAAAGATGGAGGTGCACAGAATGGAAGATGCACAAACCCGTAACATGTAGATTTTGAAAGTGAAAATTAGTTCATTTGGAGGAGGGAGGCGGTGCCCAGTGGGGGCTGTAACCCCAACTGAGATTTTTTTTTTCCTTTTATTTTTTACCTTGTAAATTTTATAATTTTTAAATTTTTATCCCTATTAAAAATTAAAAATTTTCACATAGCTCCCACAAAATTAATTCTACCCCAACAATTTTATTGTTTTTCAGCTTTTATCTCACTAAAAATTAAAAATTCTTAATAGCCTCCACTAAAATTTTACCCTTTACTATTATAGTTTGATGTTTTTTTATTTTTCTTTAAAACAATTTTGCTTTACGCTCCCATTGAAAAATATGTCTAGCTCTGCCTACAATTAATTGATTTTTTTTTTTTTTTGTCTTCTTCTTAAGAAGTATTCACACAAAATAGTCATTTTCACTCACATCTTTTAAAATATAAACAAATTTTAATTTCTTTATAAAATTGAACAAAATTTGAATTTTATTTATTTTTGTTCCAGGTTTACCCTTATTATTTTTTAGGAATGAAAATATCGTTGAGGTAAGAAATAATAATTTTAGAAGTATAATTATCAATTTTGTTTTAACATCAATTTCAAATTGATTAGTTATTTTAGACTATTTTTATGGGAGGAAGTTTTTCCCTTAAATTATATGATCTTACATTAGTTTTTTTTTTTCCCCAATGAACGTTTAGGTTTTTTTGGACATTCAAACTTTTCTTTTTGTCAGTTTTATAGTTCAGACAAAACCTAGAAATCGATTACTAATTCAATTTGCAAAAAAGGAAACTTTTCTTTGCTTCGTTTCCTTCAATTTGTCCCTCATTAGTTTTCTTTTTGAATCCTTGGTTTTTTTTTAATATTCATTATGTTTGACATTATGGTTATTACGATAATGACTGTCATTTCAATGATAATGTTTTGTTATATGAGGTTTATACTATAAGAACATTATTATTATAGTGCATACTCTTGATCAATAGGACTATTCTCCCTTTTGTAGTAGTGGTGGACCCAATATAAAATGATTTTAAAGTCAAAAAGTTTTTAAAGATGTTAATATTTATGATGATGTTTGTTATATGATCATTAAAAAAATTTTCATTTTCGTTTGTAAGATATAAGTGTCTTATTGAGTCTTTACATGTATAAGTTAAATCATGTTGCAAATGGAGGAAATGATAAGATTTAGTAATGGAGAAGCTTTGAGTGGGAGCAGAACGAATTGTGATTGGAAAAGTTTAAGTTTGAAATAAATTTTTGGGACTTTGGTTTATGGATATTTTTATTGGAGGGTCATTTTTGACTTTCTTAAGTTTATTTCGTGACATGAATTTTAAAATTTATATTCATTAAGGAGATTATTTTTTATGAGAAAAATTTTAATATTTAAAAAAATTCCTAGAATTTACTAAAACTTTAAGTCTTTTTTTTTTTTAATAAGCTAAGAACGTTATTTTAAGTTATTATTTTTCCGTAATTTATATGAGATAAATGTTGAAAAAAATAAGTCAATTGTACAGAAAAAGGTATTAATATTTTAATAATTACCATATAAAAAATTATATGAAATATGCAATAAGAAAATCATTATGGTAAAGATTATTTGTTTATGATAATTATTTATAACAAAAACTAACAAAAGAAAACCAAAAGACAACAAAAATCCCTAATTACAAAAACCAAAACTCAACCAATATATAATAAAAAAAAAAAACAAAAAGTGCTATATACTAGCCATGATACCAAAAAAAAAAAAAAAAAGGGGGCTGAAACATATTATGTTAAGCGAGCAAAATAACATGAAGAAAAATAAAAGAAAGAACAATATACCAGCGAAGCAAACGTCAATACGAAGAAGCACAAGCAAACGTTGAAGATAGAGCACGTAATTTAGAGGCAAAAACGTGGAAGCAAACATTCAAGATGAAGTCTTAAAAAAAAAAAAAAAAAAAAGCGTGGGAAAAAAAAAATGCAAAATTTTTTTTTTGATTCCCTTGAGTCCATAAATGTCTTAATTCCATCGTAAGTTTAAAAAAAGAACAAGCGTGGCAAAAAAAGGACTGCAAAGAATTGATTTAAAAAACAGACATTTATTAAATATTGTTACAATTTGATTGCTACTGTCTTACTGATTAATTCCTCAATTTAGTTTTTTTTTTTTTCTTTTTTAGATAGCGATTAACTAATTGATAATTTAAGATTTCATAAAAAGAGACATAAGGTACAACTTCACCACGCAGTTATAATTCTGGAGGCTATGTTGTTGACTACGAACCGTAAGCTCTTTGAGTGAATGAAGCCTAATACTTGACTCGAATTCATCAACCGAAGTGCCATGTGGAGGAGTTTGGCGTGTTTCTGAGGCCTAGTGATTATGGTCTCTTTCTTATAAAACCTCTCTTTCAGCATTATTTGGTCAAGTTCAAAGTAAGAAAAAACGATTTAAATAGACTGACTAGACAATTATCAAATATAAAATTCATAGACTAGAGAACAACTTAGCTTTGTCTAATCGTGACAATCTCGTTGTTAAAATAGTTTTTGCGTATTTTAAACCTGACAATATTTTGTTGAAAAAGAGTTTGTTAACATAAAATTAGAAAACACAAAAATATAGTCATGCCACTCCTGAAAATACTGGTTAAATCACGGCATTCAAATTAAACATAAATTTGTGATTTTTTTTAGTCTTTTTTTTTTTTTTTTGTAGTTTTTCCATTTATTTTTTATTATTTTTTTTATCAAACCAAAAAGGGAAAACTTCTTTTTGTGAGGGAAAAAAAAGGAATTGTAAATAAAGCGTAAGCAAAACTCAAACTCCCTCAAGGGGGGAAAAAAATAAGTGTGAAAGACAAGACTAGAGAAAGAAAGGCCTTGAAATTTTAAATGAGGACATAAAACCAAGCATGAAAAAACTAGAATCAAAGGCCTTAACTTATGGAATGACTAGCATCAACTTTTACAAACGAAAATTTCCAAATTTTCCAAATTTCCTGGTTCAACAATAAGTAAAACCCATTGGAAGCAGCTAATCCATCATTAACAGTTCTCTAAATCTTTAACAATGGCATTATTCAAAACGTTAGCCACTTCCACGTACTCGATCACGCTACAGCGGATGGGACAGAGCAATTACGAGAGGCAAGAGTAGGCCAATGCCTTTTCCTCCGACAGCTCTTCAGCTGTTGCGTCCAACTTCTTCCTTGAGAACTCATCGATAGAAAGTCCTGTGCACACATGAACATGTCAGATGAATTGAAAACTATTAACAGATTACAGATGCACACATGAACAGCATCAAAAGTATAAAAATATGAGAAAACTACACTTTTTAATGGGGAAAGGTAAAACCCAAGTGCTTCAACAAGCTTGCAAATACCAAAAGGCACATCCAATTTTCAGATTCTTGAAATTTCACATGACTAGTCATGCCATAGTTTTTAAGAATAGCGAAGGACTCTTACCTTGAACAATTGACCATTCACCATTTCGGCAAGTGACCGGGAATGAATAAATGAGACCAGCTGGTACATTGTATGAGCCATCAGAGTAAACCCCCATGGAAACCCATGTTCCCTAAAATCAAATAAACAAAAATAATGAGCAAGATCGAACAATACATGGATGTTGAAGAATCATTGGGTAAAAAAAAAGAGAGAGAGAGAACAGAAAAAAAGAAACCAACCTCTGGAGTTCCGAGAACCCAATCACGGATGTGGTCACAAGCAGAACTGGCTGCAGACAGAGCACTTGAAAGCTTACGAGCTTTGATAATTGCAGCACCACGTTGTTGAACGGTGGTAATGAATTCTCCAATCAACCTTCAGCAAAGGAATTACTCAATCAATTAAAATCAAATAATAGGTCTGGAGTAAGAATTGACCAAGTCATCCAGTTTCTTACCATGCGTCATCAGCAACAAGCTCCCGGACAGGCTTCTCCCCAGATGGTGTATTGACAGTTGCATGGTTCACATCGGGATACTGAGTTGATGAGTGATTTCCCCAGATGATAACATTCTTAACATCACTAACTTGAACATCCAATCTCTCTGAGATCTGACCCAATGCCCTGTTGTGATCCAATCTTGTCAAACAAGTGATATTTTTCTCAGGGATTGATGGTGCAAATTCCTTCAGAATCAATGCATTGGTGTTTGCAGGGTTAGCAACGACCAAAACCTGTAAAAGAAAGCAAACAGAATTGCAACTTATAAATGTTAATCAATCTGCATAAATAAACTGCGGAATTCTCACATTGTAAAGGTCGGACGCGCAAATGATGCACTATGCATTTTCTAAATTTCAAACTAAAAGATGTAGGAATATTTTCAAGTCCAATTTCATTTTCAGATGAAACTAGCTCAAGCAAATTCATATTCATAGTATCAGTTAGCAAATCAAAAGTCTTGTCACTATAGCAAGACAGCGAATGAAATTGAACAGATCAAAGAAATCCTATGAAACTTTCAGCTAAAATTTTAGATCGCATCTACAATTTTGTTTACTGGTCCAACATTTCGAAAGTTATTGACAATAATAATAAACACAATTGGATTTGTGAGTTCATAGAGGATTCAAAACCAATAAGCTCATTCTCAACAAAGTATGAACGTCAACACACTTATGAATTTTGAAAATAAAAAAGATTAATAGAATTCAACAGACCTTGCAGTTAGCAGCAGCATGCTTCTCAAGTGCTGAAGCCTGGGACTTGTAAATTGAGACATTCTTTGACATGACATCTTTTCTCTCCATGCCTTCTTTCCTTGGGTAGCCACCAACCATCACAGCAATGTTGACTCCGGTGCATGCCTCAACAACATCGGTTGTTGCAACAACACCTGGAACAAGAAGTAACACATCACAACTTTATCACATAGCTCATGTTAGACAATAAACCTAGAATCCAGAACACAGATCGGAGCTCCATAACTCATATCAAAATCGTCCAGACAGAAAAAACAATGACATATCATATCATACCTTTAAGAAGAGGGAAGGCAGCATCCACCAACTCCATCTTCACACCATTTAAAGCCTCAGCCGCAGGTGCGATATCAAGCAAGTGCAAAATTACAGGTTGGTCAGCGCCCAACATAACTCCCCTAGCAACCATAGGAACAAGAGCATACCCAATTTGTCCTGTAAAACAGCCAATACTACTCAGTACATTGTCTTAAATGAAACTAAAAGAAGAAGAGACGAAAAGAGGAAAAACATTCCAAACCTCATGGTACTTGACATATTAAAAAGTATAAGCTTTTTGGGTAACATTTTTTTTTTTGTTTGTTTGTTTACAGAAAAAAGATTAAATGAATGGTGAAGATCTCCACCGTTCTTTTCGCTTTTTTTAATGGAAATTGTATCAAACAAAGCATTATCATAGAGAAATGTCCCATTATTTCTATCTAAAACTTCATAGAGTCTCTCTTTCACCGAAATCTGACAGCTTTAAACCCTTTTATCTTTATTCACTGAGATAAACTCATATTCTCATAATCGCTTACTCATACAGAAAAAATACAGACTTTTTTATTCAATCGCAATCCCAGAACGAAAGGCCACAGAAATCACAATCTAACAATCGCAACATCACCTAAAGCAGCCACAAAGATAAACATTTTCAATCTCTCAACGTGGAAAATTTCAGAACACGAAATCAGAACACCGCGCAATGAACTACAGACTCAAACACTTGGTTTTATAGATCATTTCGATTCAGCAAATTAATCACAAAATAACGATCTTTCCAATTTATCGCGGATTTTGAACAAATCACCCTATGGCTAAAACAATTCATCACACACAAGATCTGAAACACGCGAAGATCAAATCAAAAACAAAAAAAAAGAACCACACAAACACAAATGAAACTAAAACCATCAGCCTGAGAAATCTCGGATCGAATCGAAGAAAAAAGTGAACGAAGCGAAAGTGTGAGTGTTAGATCTAAAGCGTAACGATGAGTACCTGCGGCTCCGGTGACGAGGACGCGAACTGGTTCCCTGGCAGCCATGGGCGATGATCGAGAATCTAGAGAGAGAAAGAGAGAGGAGGAGAGAGAAAGCGACCTGAACGATGAGGGTTTGCGAAAGTATACTAGATAGAGTGAGCTTCGGGAATGGAGATTGGCGAGGATAGAAGAGAGAGGAAATTTATCGTCAGGAAAGTGATATTGCCAAGGACAAATTTGATGTGTACAAGGCGAACAATATTCTTAAAGCGGCGGCGTTCTGACGTGTAAACGTGACGGTAGTTTAGACGGCGTTAGGTGTTCGGAGTCACGAAGGGGGAATAGCAAGCTGAAAGGAATATTCCGTTTGAGATTCTCGTTTAGATTTACGTCCGAACATCATAGCGTCACAGTTCATGCGTGACTAGTTAAAAAGTTTGACGAACAGGAAAACACGAAAACAAAAACAAAAACAAAAACAACAAAAAAAAAAAAAACAAAAAAACAAAAAGAAAAAAAGAGAGATAAAGTTTGTTAGATCTTTTTGTCAACTATTGGCTAAGATGATGAGTTGACCAGCCATGTAACTGAAAGTCCAACGGACGAGTGGTGTAAATAGTTTCCGAATTTAATTTAATTTAATCAAAGAAAAATAACATTATTTTATAATATAAGTATTTAATATAACATTAGTTTTTTTAATATATATTACCAAAATTGATTCGGATGTATCTAGTGTCGATAAATATGCAATTCGGATAAGAAAATACCTCAATTAAAAGCTTTTCTTTTTTCTTTCTTTCTTTCTTTTTTTTTCCTCTTCTATATCGAGGATGATTAGCACATCTCAAATGTGGCATGCTTTTGATAGGGGAAAAAAAAAAGTGGCATGCTTTTGTGGGGGGAATTATTTTTTTTGCTGGTTTTTGTGGGGGGAATAATTAACGCAATGGATTCTTCCTATTTTTATAGTCACAAACTGGTAGGTGTCCCAAAATGCTTTATTTACTACTTTTTAGGAACGTTTTACTATCTTTTTAAATTGTCTTATGCTCCGTTTAGTGAAATGATTTGAGTTGAAATTTTTAAATTTGAATTGGTTGACTTTTTAAAAATTAGTTATAATTTTTATTGATTTTTCATAAAAAGACAAAAACTGATATGAAAATTTTGAGTTTAATATGTAATGCCAGGTTTATTATTATTTATTGTTAACTGATCTTTATAGTAACTAATAATTGTCATGTGGTTGTAGGACTATGTTTTTTTGAGTTTTTTTTTCTCAAAAAACATAGGCCTATCTTCATAATGCTTTTGGCTTTTCTAAAAGTCATTTACAAAAATTATCATATAAATGATTTTTGGTAAAGATATTTAAAAATCATTTGCAAAAAAAAAAAAAATCGATACATTTTAGTAGTTTTTGGAGAAACTATAATTTCTAACTTTTACTTTTAACCTCTATATCATTTTTTATTAAAAGTAAAAATAGAAACAATAATCAAAACACAGTAATCCCAAACTAACTAATAGTTTAACGATAATATTATACATGACTTCATGAAAAATACATAGTTCAAACCCTCACTCTCAAATTCAAAAACTAATAAATAACAATAATAATTTGCATACTTCTGGTTTTTGATAAATTACTCTTTTTTAATTTATTTTTTGGGATAGATTACAGAAAATCCACCAACTTTT
>JAFMPE010168595.1:0-18975 GCA_024759925.1 Ficus religiosa
CGTTGTGATTTAGATTGCTTTAAAATTGATTGGGTAAGGCACATATTTGGGAATTTTCCAGATAAAATGTTGATTTTATGAGTTAAAATTTTCGGATTTGCCACCCGTAGGAAAAGAAATGAATTCGCAAAAAAATTATTTTTTTTTCGGCGGACCTACCATGACGGTTTTTCTGAAAAACCGTCGTGGTAGGTCCGCCTATCACGACGGTTTTTTTGTGTAAAACCATCGTAGTATGTTCTTAAATGTTCATATTTATGCCATATTTTTTGCCTATTCCACGACGGGTAAAAAACCGTCATGGAATCTGAAAAGATTCCACGACTTTGGATTCCACGACGGTTAGAAAACCGTCATGGAAATGTTACCACGACCGTTAAAAACCGTCGTGGTATCCACATTTTGTACTAGTGGGTACGAAAACATTGTTGCCTTCAATCATATCAAGATAAAATCGTGAGTTCAGTTGGAAAATTTCAAAAACGAAAGACAAATTGGAACATATTAATGTACAAAGGGCTTTCGAATAGGAGAATGACCGTAACTCCCTGATCCATATAAATTCTCTCTATATGCATATATATGTATACACACACACATACATAGTATTTGGAGAAAATTAAACCACATTCTGCATTCAATAAAAATTCAAATCCTTATTTTGCCAAAATAATCTCCTCTCAACAAACGAAAGAAATCACAATTATGAGCATATTACTTAGGAAAAAAAAAAAAACAAAGGTCTATCTTCTACTTAGGATTCATAATATCATATCAAGTAACTCTGTACCTATTACCACCAAGACAACCTCTCATGGCTCATAATTATAAGTTCCCACCAAGATACATCAACATATATAAGACTTTGATCCATAGGGATATATGTAAACAATAGTCCTTAATAATCTTTGAGTCAACATCGGGTCAATTGCTTATTCCCTGTTTAGATATCTCAAACCAACATTAAAGCAGAACTAACAAGTACATACTTCAAGGGTCCGATTGTTGCTAATAATTCCTAATTCAAATAACATCACCACTGATGAAGTCTGCAAACCTGAATTAATCAACAAAGAAAAACTCATGTCTTGAATCCTTAACCATACTAACTATCCAAGTGATTAATCCAGACAATAACAAAAGTATCGGTGATATAAGAATAAGCCTAATCCTGCAATCTCTAAAATTCAAAAATGTAAAACGATATCCAAGTAGTGAATGAGTACATTCAACATACTTTTCTTACAGTCCATTCGCTGCACAACTCTTCATCTCATGCCTAAAACCAAAGGACCACTTATACCTTAATGTCCAATAACAACATATCTAAATGCCAAACCAAGCTAAGCAAGTTGCTTCTTAAGGAATTGGAAATATATAGAATCTAGAATGATCAAAACGCCACCAAATCAACAAAAGAAATTACTCAACCTTATAGAAGTAGCTAAATTTCTTCCCCCCCCCCCCCCCCCCCCCCCCCCCTCTCTTTTTGGACAACTTGCATCAATGGAAAGATCAAAAACTTAACATCAATACCGCAAGATCATTCCCCAAGTAGCACTTAACACATTTCTTCCAACTCTTAAACGAGTACTAAACCATTATTACCAAAACGTAGAGCCTTAAAAGAGGTTAAACAAATTATACCCCAAATAAACAAATCTGAGTCATTTACAAATTACTCAAAAAGCGAATAGGATCAAGACTAAACGTCAGTATTAAAAATTATAAATCCAATAATTGAGTTGAGTCAGATTCAAATAGCCACCAGTATCCTAGTCTAGTAAGCAATAAGGAGTCAAACTTAGGCAGCCCAAGCTTTCGACCTTAGTCCAACATTGTCGTCGATGGTCATTACTTCTCCCAAAAGGAACCAAATACCACACCCTTGGATTTCATCATCTCAACTTCCTAAGATGTTTTTTATTTTTTCTTTCTACACCAGATGAAACGTAGAGACCACAATACTAACTATTAAACCTAGTCTCCTCATGAAGAAGTCTACAATATCAACAAATCAAATCCCGAAGCAATAAACTATTATTTACGAACCCCGTAACGTAACATCGAAGTGTAAGCTTATCATTACTCAAGAATTGACTCTATGATTTCATTATCCAATTCCTAGAATCCACTTCTTAATCATGAGAGTTTTCAGGGTCAATTACAAGACTATCTATCATTATACAATCTAAATTGTTATTCCACAAAATCTCCAAATTTCAGAACCTTAGATTTTGCACGTATAAATATATTCCGGGGCGCCAAATCATCTCAGAAGGTACACTATTCACAGCCTAAGTTTATTATAGAACAAAGATTGCAGGATACCCTAAGCGTTTACGTCCATAACTCAATCTTTAAAGATTAGAGAACTTACAATCCTTTTAACCTTTTTTTTTTTTTCCTTTCACATGAACATGGTCCTCGAAGAATTGATCAAGACCTAGAATATAGCAAGAAGACTGGTATATATACATATACATACATATGCATATATTTATATATATATATATATATTTGCATTAGTCCAACGGGAGCCAACTCACAAGTCGATGGTGATAATGAAACTAATACGCACCATACTATTGTCTTAATGATACCATAAGACTAAAAGTCTTGCACACAATTTCAAATAGTATACTTGCAAGTTAAGGCACCTATGTGTAGGAAAAGAATGGTTTTACAAAATTAAAATTAGATAATGTATAATAAAAAATGAAGGGACAAAATTACCTAAGACGTTTACCATATTCAAGTTTTAAATAAATATTTCTGATGAAATCTAAGTGAATAAGTTAAATCAGGTTTCAATTAGGTCTACAAGTCCACAGAGGGAAATAAAGCTATGGATCACCACATATTTTGGAAAGTCTCTACTAAAACCTTCAAGTGATTTTAAACAAAATCTTTCACTAATAGAATATATTTTCAAGTTGTCCCAACGAGTTTGTGGGCACCAATGTAAAAAAATTCTAACATAAATCAACTCAATAATCCAACATCAGAAGGTAATAAACAAAACAATTACCATGCCTCTCATGACACACTGGGGCCATGGGTCATGAAAGAGGTTGACCCCCATCCCCCTTCACTATGTATGGCTAATGAACTCCTCGCTTTAGTCCGTTCTTTTCCTTCTTTGGGCTCGGGTTGTTCACAAGATCACCCAAATACAATTTTTAAATTTCAAGTTCAACACACACGTAAAACAGAAATTAACACCAAACCTCCTTTTTTTTTTTTTTTGGGGCAATTGTTTTAAATTCTAACTTCTATCCCATCGCTCTAACCAAGTTAAGTCAAATAAATGCATGAAATTCCAACTTGTTACGAAGTAAAATATTCACACAATAGCAAACTTACTCTACACTTCAAAACCAAATTTATTCAATGATGAAACGTGCATGAACGAAAATGAATACACTCTCGCTAAAAGAATTCAACCGAACCAAAGTACATTCTATAAGAAAAGTGAAAATAAATCATCATTTATAAGTAATCGACACTAAAAGAAAAGGACACAGAAAGATAATCGAATAAAAGGAGTGATCAGACCGTCAAATGAGAACCGATCGATAACCATTTGACATTAGAAAACGTCAACTAAACCCAAAATCAAGAACGAAAATTCCGGATGTCAAAGCTTATTAGCCTAGCAACATAGTGCATGAAGTTTGCATCATTTAACGACAGGTTCTCAGAACCTCTACTAAATTAAATCCAACAGGTTCAATTTCCAACGAATTTAGACCATGCCATGATACCAGAATTTGTAACGCCATATATGTGGGAGAATAATAATAAGTCCGCTCACTTTAGAATCTATGATCTAAATAAAATAGGAGCCCTAGAGTCTTATTTATAGTAAATAGACTGGGTAAAATTTGAATTCGAAGAGGACACTTGAAAAAGATTTTTCTCTCTCATCTTTCCCTAAAATGTGTTTTTTCTCTTGCCCGAAAGACAGAAAAATCGCCTACAATATATAGGTCTAGGAGATTTCAAAATTTGATTCAAATTTTTATCTCCAATTATCTTATAATTTTATCTCCATGGATAATGTTCCATAACTCCAATTTAAATTCAAAAAAAATCATGACAACTTTATTTGAATTAAATAATTATGTGATAATTATCCAAATAAAATCAATAATAAGGAGAAAACTTTTCCATAACTCCAATTTAAATTCAAAAAAAAAAATCATGACAACTTTATTTGAATTAAATAATTATGTAATAATTATCCAAATAAAATCAATAAGGAGAAAACTTTTCCTTCCCTTATCCTCATAAAAAAACGCCTACACAAGGTAGACTAGGATGATATTTTGTTTCAATTTCAAATCTAAATAGGATAATTACCATATTTAATTTAAAATATTAATTTAAATAAGATTATCTAGATATTTAAATTAATTATCTAAATATTTAATTTATCCATATCTCTTAATTTAAATTAAGCTCATATTCATCACAAAAGATAAATATAATTAATTCAAATTTCAAATCTTCTCTTCAAATAAATATTTATCCAAACTAAAAATTTATCCAATCAATTAAATGAAACGAGATTCCTATTCTACCCTTAGCAAAAAAAACACCTACACCTTTTGGGAGGTGTTCCGAATTTTTCTATTGACTAAGTTCAAGAATTAAAGTCATAATGAATATCCTCATTGATTACTATCCGTTAAGAATTATATTAAGATAGTAAATGGACCAATTAGACATATATATAATATAAATTTCAATAATTTATGTAATTAATTATTTTATACCAAATAAATTAATTACACAGTTATTAGTTTTAGAGTCATACCACTGTAAACCTAAAACTGCACTCTCAAAAGATGTAGAAGCTAATAAATTTATTTAAAGAAAAAGTCAAGCTAATTGAAATGTGATATTATAAAATATTAAAAATATAGGTGTCTTTTTTATACCATAATAGCATACCTTGAGGGTTCCATAAATTAATAAGGTCTTTAAAAAGTTACCTTTTGGGCGAGCACATTTTGGTGGCGTTTTTCCATCATCATGATATTCGAAGTGTGGGACCCAGCTTTTTATATTGTATTGAGACAAATATCATTCCAGTCTAATGAAAGTGAAAAACAAAAAGGGCAGTAACAAATCATGCGCAAAGTATGATTCCAAAACGCAAAAAATCCCCCAAACGAACCCACTCACAACCGGCATAAAGGGCCAGTTTGACATTGTGCGGGGAAATTTTTTTTGCTATAATGAGTCTAATGTTTCCTTTGGCGTTTAAGTTTAGGGTATGTTTGACAATACAACTTATTTTAAACTAAACTGTACTTTTTTATCATGATTTTTGTCTTTTTCTGAAAAAATTTTGTCTTTTCTGAAAATTTTTTTTGTCTTTTCTGAAAAAGTTTTTTGTCTTTTCTAAAAAGTCAACAAAAATTATTATTGAAACTTAAAAATCTTAAACTAAACTCATTCACCAAACACTCCCTTCATTCTAACTAAACTTTACTATTTCATATCAGTTTTTGTCTTTTTCTGAAAAATCAACAAAATTTATAACTAATTTTTGAAAAGTCAACCAATTCCAACTTAAAAATTTCATCACTAACCGACGAACTAAACACGAGCTAAATAATTACTGTGTGCAGAAATAAATAAGCGATTATTATATATATATTTCAAAATTACTATTAATATCAAAAGAAGAATTAGAGGTGTTTGGTAAATTATGAATTAAATAATTATGCAAACATATAACAATTAAAAAGAACTTATATATTTTTTGTCTAATAAATTAATTAATCATGATATTTTACATCAAATTATACAACTTTTATTTCATAATCTAAATTACGTCCAAAAAAATAAATTATGTTCATTAAAGATGATAAGTTATATAAAAATTAAATAAAATGAACAATTAAAAGGAAAATTTTAATATCACGCCTCTGTTAAGCCTACAGTAACTAATTATCTTTTAACAATAATATTATTTACTATCATCTTCAAAAAAAAAAAAATCTATTATCATCTTCAAGTACACGTAAAATTGTAATAATTAAAGTTTTTTTTTAATACAACAAAAAAAAGTTACAAAAATATAATTTACAATTTAAAATTTTTTTAGGTAAATTTTGAGATAATTTTAAAGAGAATAAGAATTTATAAACTTTAACAAATAGTTGAATGCAGTTTCATTATTTGTTATGAAGGTAAATAAAAGTGTGTATTTTGGAATTTTTATTTATTGTTATAAGAATATTTTAGTTAATTTGTAAAAAAGCAACTGTACTGCACAGAAGCAACCCCTGTCTTATTTCTCAAATTCTGTTCTGCTGCAACAATTTTAGAATCTACTAGAAAAAAATAGGGTTTACCAAGCACCCATAACATTTTGTACATTAATAATCTAAAAGTAACCCATAAAAGCAATGTCAAACAGTTCCAAATTAAAGCAGGTTAAGGCTGCTTTTACACATATGCTTCTGATGTTATTGTATAAATTTACTTAAATATCCTTACTGATAAATATAATTTTTAATCTTCTATTTATTTTGGACTCACAACATAGCTACAATAAAGATTTTCCATAGAATGACAATACCCAACGAGCCCTTAGAATGCTAAATTAATATATAAAATAAACATTTGACAATTAGGTAATTTGTCAATGTTAGCTTTATTCTAATAACATAAATTAATAAGTTAAATTTACTAGAAACGATGGAGAATTATGATTGGAAATTTAAGATAAAACTAACATTGAAAAATCATCTAATTATCAAATGTTTATCAAGCATGTGTATCAACATGATGACATGTTAGATCCAATTTTATTGAATAATTTCTCTTTAGTAAAATATTAAGGGTACATTTGGTATTTGAAATAGCAAATAAGGATATGAGATTGAGTAGTTTCAAGGGAATAGTTGCAACTTGGTAGTCATCTTATTATTATCTTTTTCAACTTCTCCCTTTTTATTGTCAAAAACTTCTTTTACCTTGTTAAAATAAACGTCTTTCTTACCTAAAATATTTTGCTCCGTTAAAGATATATATATATATATATATATATATATCTATGGTAATATATAATAATCGTAAATTAAACATTTAAAAAAAAAACTGTCTCTTTTTGAATTTTGAATTTTGAATTTTAAAAAACTTTTCGCTTTTCTGCGCAAAAGAAGAAAACGTTAAAAAATCTTTCACTAGCTACAAATCAGAACTAACTATTTATAACTGAGATCTCGTGCGGAAGCAAAACTAAACAAATCTTATCCGGTAGCATAATTTTACCGTTCGGAGATTACGCAAATACTCCTATTTATATCCATTTCTATAATTTATAAACCATTCATCTCAACCAATTTTATACAAAAAATATACATATATCAAAACGTAGTACTTAATCACTCCAGTTGTGGCCTGTGGGTACTTCAGGTATGGCTTATGACCAGCTTGCTTCCTGTGGTTGAGTTTTTATTTTATTTATTTTTTTAAGCTTTGTTTGTTATTATTAGTCATACGACTATTTGTTTTTTTTTTTTTTTTTAATTTTAACTTTAGAGTTGAAGGATTCGAACTCTGCACCTTTAAGTGGAGTGTACCTGCAACCACACTATTTGTTTGTTTTAATGCATGTATTCCTGGCTAAATTAAATCCATTTCATCTCACCCTTTTTTTTTTTTTTTTTTTTTGAGGAATTTATCCTTCCATTTTCAAACATAATTTTTAATATTTGACTCCACAACTACGTTCATAGAATTCATACCAAAAGAAAGGGGGAAAAAAAAAAGAATGCTCTTTTGATATACCACAAGCTAGGGCTTAGTAAAATATATAAGATAGTTAAAATATGTAGATAATTTTCTGTAATTTTTATTGAATTTGAGCTTTAAGATTTTTTTGAAGACTACATGAGTAAATCTTGTTTATTAAATGGTAAAACTGTGTGGATAAATGGATATGATAATGTCCCGTATGAATGAGATACTTATATTTATACATACACACACATACACATATATGTATTCACTTGAATGATGAAGAGCTAAAAATTTGAAAAGGGATGTTTTATTTTTCTGCGAGAGCTTATATAATATAAATTTAATAATGTAGAAGTTTGGACTGATAACTTTTATCAAAAGTCGAAAGAGCACGTCGAGGGGTTGAAGTAGAAAAAAGCTTTTTTGCTTTTTCTAGGACTCTGTTTTCTTTTTTAATCTCTTCTTATTTATCATGCAGATCGAAGAGACAAGTCATTAACGAAAGATGCCAAAGGCGTTCTCAGTCCCTTCACTGGGACTCGTTTTCTTATTGTGCTGGACTAGCATGACAAAAGCAGAAACAACTTACAAGAAATACAAAGATCCTACTCAGCCCTTAAATCGGCGAATAGATGATCTTTTGGGCCGAATGACTTTAACTGAAAAGATTGGCCAAATGGCGCAGTTGGACACTGAGAACCTAACGGCGGCCACAATGAGAGACTACTCAATAGGCAGCATCCTAAGCGGAGGAGGCCATGTCCCGCGTCTGAGGGCCACGCCGCAGGACTGGATCGATAGGGTTAACGAGCTTCAACGTGCTTCACTTTCAAGTCGGCTTGGCATACCTATGATCTATGGCATCGATGCCGTTCATGGCCACAACAATGTCTATAAGGCCACCATTTTCCCTCACAACGTTGGACTTGGAGCTACTAGGTAATTTTCAAGGAGCCGAGGATAATATAGCTATCGAATTTAATATTCTGTGGTGGTTACTATTTTGTTAGTTTTAGAAGTTCGTCTCAGGTATAATCACACTGATAGTATTATGAGATGAACAATGATATGAAAAGTCTTATTATAAATATCATGGATGACTAATGCTTTGTTTGGTAATACAACTTAAACTCAAATTTTTCATCTCAGTTTTTGTCTTTTTCTGAAAAGTCAACAAAATTATAACTAGTATTTAAAAAGTCAACCAACTCAAACTTAAAAATTTCAACTCAAACAATTTCATCAAATGGACCTTAACTGTCTAAATTTTGAAAAACTCAAATGACTGTCATTAAATTAATTACTTTGTCCTTTTTATTTTTACCCATAATAATATCATGAAACTATTCTTCCATGAATCATTTTCCCTGTATGATTTGATTATATACATTTGGATACACATATGTACTTTTGTTAGTTTTTGAGATAATGATATAAATATATGTAAATTTGAGTAGACGTACTATTTTTTTTTCCTCAAGAAAATAAGGATAATAAATGATTAATTATAATGGTCATTTGGTGCATGGTTCTGTCCTATATATTTATATTTTTCATTTGGCGTTAATGGTATGATAAGAGGAAATGATATCAACACAAGATTTCGTATTAATTTGATTCCAATATTTTAGGGATAAGGAGCTTGTGAAAAAAATTGGTGCCGCAACCGCCGTTGAAGTTAGAGCTAGTGGGATCAATTATGCATTTGCACCATGCATTGCGGTATATATAATATTTAATATTGCATTTTAATATTTCTACCCTTTTCTTATCCCGATTCTTTTTTTTTTTTGTTTTTTTTTCCGTGAAACTACTGCTCGATTTTAGCTTTGAAACAAATAGGACTAATTTGTAAAATTTACTGATAACTCATATATAGGTGTGTAGAGACCCGAGATGGGGTAGATGCTACGAAAGCTACAGTGAGGATCCGGGTATTGTCATAGAAATGACTGATATCATACTCGGCTTGCAAGGCCACCCACCCGCCAATGCCACAAAAGGTGTTCCGTATGTTGGAGGGAGGTATACGTTTAATTAATTATGTCATCGTTAGTAATACTTTTGAGCAGAGTGACAAATTTAAAATTGGATCGAGTAAGAAATTAGTTTTCCAGTTTTTTTTTTTTTAAACAGAGTGTAGAATTTAGAAACAACGTACTATGATACACATGACGATATGGAAGAAAAAACTTAAACATGAATATCTTGAATGTACACGTGAAAAATGATAATTAAATGAAGGGACAAGGTAGCAGCTTGCGCAAAGCACTTTGTGGGAGATGGGGGTACGGCCAAAGGCATCAATGAGAACAACACGGTGACTGATTGGCATGGATTGATGAGCATTCACATGCCTGCCTATTACCACGCCATTATTAAGGGTGTTTCCACCATCATGGTTTCCTACTCCAGCTTGAATGGCAAAAAGATGCATGCTAATCGCGATCTCGTCACCAGTTTCCTCAAGAACACTCTTAAATTTAGGGTATGAATATTATCATTCACTGTCATTTTTCGTAATCCTAGGTTACATAGGGTAGCTAGTTCATAGTGTCATTTCAGAAATATTACTTTGAAAAATGGATTACACATAACCTTGTAGTTCTTCGTGCATGACAATTATTGCAGGGCTTCGTAATCTCTGACTGGCAGGGCATTGATAAGATCACCAGCCCTACTCCCCATTTAAATTACTCTAATTCACTTCTTTTGGGTATTCAAGCTGGAATTGACATGGTTAGTCGGCATTTTTTTGTGACCTTAATCAATTAACGTTATACAATAACCTACAAATTAAATAAGGAAGTAGTATGAACCTCGTGTTCTTGGTGTCATATATATTCAGGTTATGGTTCCTTACAACCATACAGAGTTCATCGATATTTTGATTGACCATGTCAACAACAATCGCATCCCCATCAGTCGTATCGACGACGCCGTTCGGAGAATCTTAAGAGTCAAATTCGTGATGGGTTTGTTTGAAGAGCCCTTAGCGGACCAGACTTTTGTGAACCAGCTTGGAAGCCAAGTAAGTTGTTTTTTAAATTATGTCAATATGGTTATGATCAAAAGGTAGAAACACTAGCCATTAATATACTCGTTGTTCTTAAACAAGCAATTTAATACCCAATTGTGTTGTCAATTTGCATATATAAATAAATAAATATATATATATATATAGGAACATAGAGATTTGGCGAGGGAAGCAGTGCGAAAATCACTTGTATTGTTAAAGAATGGAAAACCATCAGAGAGCCCAGTCCTACCACTTCCAAAGAAGGAGGCTAAGATACTCGTTGCTGGAACCCATGCCAACAATCTAGGATACCAGTGTGGTGGTTGGAGTCTCACTTGGCAGGGATTTGATGGCAACAACCAGACCATCGGTATGTAATTCCTATATTTTTTTTCATCTTGTTTTGCATACATATTTAGAGGTAAATATATTTCTTTGAGTAGTGCTAGAGATACCAACTCTAATCTCAACCTTTTTAGTGCCAACTCACATGTTATTTTTTCACTGGTAGAACAAATCAATTGATGTGACAATACTTTAACCACTTCCCAATAAAAAATAAAAAATAACAATTCATTTGCCACATTTGTTGGTATTCAAAAATTGGGATTAGAATTGGTGTCGTTATCATTTTTCTATTTTTGTTGCATACAAATTTCATCTTATACTAATAGTTTTGAATGTTAATGTAAACACCAATTGATTTCAGCGTAAAATATTTCAGTGACATATGTCATTTATACTATTGATTTTAACTAAATTTTATTTCATAAAGTTATATAAAAATCAACTTGCTGTAACATGATTCTTCATAAAATGTTACAATTGCTAGACTTGAGATATTATACATAAATAATTGGTATCTTAAAAAAAATGACGCGCGTGATGATGAACCTGGCCACTTGTTTGAGGCATCGAGAAATAGAAAGTAGACTAGTGGTACTATCGTGTTTTTTTTTTTTTTTATTCAGGGAAAGCAATATCACTTTTTGTTTAATTTTTAAGAGTAAAAAAGTTAAAAGTTGGTAATCACCTAATCAAAAATTAGTTCACGCATGAAATTTGACACTCAAAACCTTTAACTCAAATGAGAGAATGTTTTTATATTTTTCTTGTTTTTATTTTTATTTTTATTTTTATTTGCATAAATGACCTGTCAGTCCCATTTCGCATTAAACGTTATTGTTGTTGTTATTATTATTGTTCTTAGAATTTTAAGAAACAAAAATCTATATTGTCAATACCATTATGAGAAAAATTCATTTTATTAATACAAAGAAAGAAATTATTTTCTGCCAACAGGAACCACCATACTAAGCGGCATTGTAGAAGCGGTAGATCCCAGCACAGAGATAATCTACAGGGAAAACCTGGATCCCGAATTCGTCATCTCAAACAACTTCTCTCATGCCATTGTCGTCGTGGGAGAGCTGCCTTACGCAGAGACTAATGGGGACAGCCAGAACTTGACCTTATTAGAACCCGGCCCGAGTGTCATCACCAATGTCTGTCGCCAAGTGAAGTGCGTTGTCGTTGTAATCTCCGGTCGACCACTTGTGATTGAGCCCTATCTTCCGTCAATCGACGCTCTTGTCGCTGCGTGGTTGCCTGGCTCTGAAGCGGGGCTCGGTGTGGCCGATGTCCTTTTCGGGGACTATGGATTCACCGGAAAGCTGCCTAGGACTTGGTTCAGGACAGTTGATCAGCTGCCACTGAATGTTGGTGATGCACCTTACGATCCGCTCTTCCCATTTGGCTTTGGACTCTTAACTGTCCCGATTAACACAACCTCAACAGTATAGGAAGTTATTGTTCAGATCGTAAGTAAAATAAAGGTCGAAAATATAAAATATTTATCGATCTTTTTAGGGTTTTTTTTTTTTTTGTTTTGTTTATTAATAATCTTTTTATGGTTTCTTGCTATTTCTATCGGCAGACCGTGGTCTATGGACACTATATCTTGGACAAGTAATTTATTGCATGGTATATAATGAGTTTTTTTTTTTTTTTTTTTCCCTTCATATCCATCTTTTTAATGGTAGGATCGTGGGTATTTAACTCAGGTTCTTATTCATTTATTATTAAAATTAGAAGGAAAAAAAAAGTACGTACCGGAGATTATTGTCGATTGTGAGCATTTGGATGTTCTCTGCACGAAAAGTGATGGTTAGGAGACGAAGCGGACGTTTGGTTCGTCGGTTAGAAATGAAAGTTTTAAGTTAGAATTGATTAGCATTTTAAAAACTAATTATAAATTTTATTAGCTTTCAAAAACAAAAGGTAAAAATTGATATAAAAAAATATAATTTAGTTAGAGTTAAACTATAATGCCAAACAAAATAGAAGTATTACCCAACAATATATAGCCAACTATTTTTTTCTCAAAAAATTTTTAAATTTCCTTACATCTGTGTTATGTAACTTTTTTTGTTTTCTTTTTTATCTTAAGGGGAGTTCTACTACGTGGTATGCCTACTTTATCCAATGGATGAGGTAAAAATTACAAGCCACTGGATTTCTTTTGGACAGTCTACATGAAAAAGATGCACAAAACCTATTGTGAGATAACCACACAAGATTATATCTTCAAAAAAAAAAAAAAAAACCACAGCCGGAGTAATCCAAAAAAAAAAAAAAACACAACAGAACAATGGCCGTCGAAGGTCGTCAGTCGGCCACCCCGTGTCGCCGTGCCACCCTCCCACCACCGCCGAGCCGGAGTCGCACACTGGCCAAAGGTTGGGGGGGGGGGGGGGGGGACGGATTCGCGACAGAGAATCAAACCTCGATGGTCGGCGTCCCCATGGTCGACTGATCTGGAGATGGCGGTGCGCTCTCGACGGCTAGAGTGGGCAGCGGCGTGGATCCGGGCGAGGGAGGTCGGGGGGGGAGGTCGGGGACGACATCCCTCGGTGACGGGAACCCGACTATCGGCGATGGTCGCGGCATGGAGCAAGTCTCCGACGGCGACGAAGGCTATGGGAGGGCGAGTGGCGATTCCTATAGGCACCAGATCTTGAATCAAAACGCACTATCGGATTTAAAGAAAAAACAAAACAAAACAAAAAACACCACTGCTAGGCGAGAACACCGCCGAAACCAGGGGCGAGCTCCGATGGCTTCGACGGCGTGGAGAGGCCGAGCACGGATCTGGAAATCGGTGAGGCTCACATAGGGGCTCCGAGCTCGCGAGATCCGAGCTGATATGGGCGATCGGAGACGACATGAGAGGGCGGACGACGTGGGTTGGGTAGCCGGCAAGACCCACGGCCACGAGTTCCTCGTTCTTCTATTCTAACGTATTTTTCTCCTTTTTTTATTTTTATTTTTTTATTTTTGAAATGTGATCATGTGTAAGTATTTTATTTTAATTTGGTCTATCTTTTTGATCCGTTGTTGGGATATGTGCTCATAAACAAATGAGATATATTATTTTACTGATTTAATTTAAGAAATTTTTTCAATATTATTTTTACATGCATGTTTAGATGCTTTATAAGTATCGAAAACTGTAGATTATTTAAATATTGTATATAAGTATTATATACAAGAGATAATATTTAAAGTAAAATAATCTAAATTTTTCCATAATTAAAAATTAAAATTGAGATCTTTAATTTAAAATTACTAGCGCGGTTTATTATATTATGAATGAAACGATCTTATCCGAATTGTTAATAATGAGATTATTAGAATGAAAGCGCTTCATATAATTTGATTATATAGAACTTGAATATGATTAATTATGAATTTCTAATAATTTCTGTTGTCATATAAAGTATTTAAAATTAATTAATAATGTTCATATATAAATCGATCGTAATTCTGAGTAATTAATAGATTCCTATTTATTATATTGTATTTTTTGACATATCGAGTAATGACACAAATGAATATTATCAAATTCTTGTTATATTGAAAATATAATGTAATAAATAACCGGAAATATTAATGTACAAGATGAAATCCATTCTTTCGTAAAGAAGTGAGATGAACAGTTCTCATAAGGATTAATTCAGGGCTTGAATAATAAGAGTACTCAATTTATGATTAGATCATAAATATATGGTTCGTTAGAGAATCAATGATAATTAAGGAGAAAGATATAATTAAAGAGGCTAACGAAAAATATCTATATTTAATTATGAACCGTTTATGGATGATTGATTTGTATTAAATGACTATATCAATGGATAATTCAAATCCTTTGAATATAATTGTTTTTATAATTTTAAGAGTGCAATTCCAAATTTTTAGTGGAATAATTTGGAATTAATAATTTTGATATTTTAATTAAGGCATTAATTAATTGTCAAAATTATTGGAATTTAAAATTATAATATCCATAGTTTCTCTCAATGGCTCCATTAAATCATGTGAATATTATTTTATGTTGGGTTAATTTATTAATTTGAAATTAAGAATTCTATATTAATATTCACACAACAAATTAATTGGATTAATTTATATTTCAAATTATATTTTATTATTTAAAATAATTTTAAATTAAAGATTATACCGTGTGATAAGGATCACATCGTAGTTATGCACCACATAGTGGTTCACATTATATCTACAAAGTGTAGGTGGAATTTTGAATTTTGACATATGTAAAAAATATATATATATCAGTTATTTTTTTATGTTTAATAATTCAAAATAAAATATTTTTTTATTTTAAAAAAAGGGAAACTGGTTAGATAATGAGAGAGAAAAAATCTCTCTCCCATATCTATCAAACATACCCACTCTAGGGAGGTAGTGGGTGTGTGTTTTTTCCACAAGAGAAGTGGATTAATTAGTTAATTAATTAATAATTAATTAATTAATTTAAAATAAAAAGATATCAGCTATTTATCTGTAATATTAAAAGAGGGTATATATGATGTATTTGAAAAAGGGGGTGAATACTAATTCTTTTTGCAAAGAGAGAAAAAAGTACGCACTTTTTTTTTTTTTTTTTTTTGTAGAGAGTTCTTCTCCTCTTCTCCTTTATCTCATGAGTTGAGAACACAAAGCCAATCAAAATTCACGTGTGTGATCAAATCCAAAATCAGAAAACTCCCACTCGTTTCCTGTTCATTGTGACTTGGAGAACGTTGAGAAAAAATTATTGGTGTTTCCGAAAAATTTGGAGTTCTCAAGAAGGTTCTTAAAAGAGTTCAAGAATTTCGACCTAATTGGACTGGTCAATATCTAAACCTTCTTCCTCATTTATTTTTATTAAATTAATATAAGTATTGTAGCCAGGTAAAATTTTTTATATGTGCGATTTGATCGTATCATGCTTCCGTTATTTTTTTTTAAATTGGTTTCGAAACTTACATCTGTAACATTCAAATATGATCAAAAGGATGAAATTTTTTTCCCAATTGATACGGTAAAGAGAGAAGGTCTCATGGTAGATTTCCCTATCTTTTAAAAATTGATAAGTACATATTTTACGAAAGAGAAATGCTACATTTCACCAAAAACATTAACTTCGCGAGTTACATGAAACCAGTAAAAAGTAACGTGCAAGTTAAGAACAGAGAGAAAGTGATGAGAACAGCGGGGGAGAACTTGTGACAGCGACAATGACATTGTCCAGAAAAAAAGAAAAAGAAAAAGAAAAAGAAAAAGAAAAACTTGTTCTTTGGGTTATTTACTTGTTTCTTCCTTTGGGCTTTTGAACGCAGATCTATCTTAAAAAAATAAAAAAATAAAAAAATAAAAGGGTAAATAACGCATAAGAGATGGAGGAATTTGATGAAGTGCAATGTTTTTCTTATTATCAATAAGGTGTAAATCTGAAGAAGAAAAAAAAGTTGATGATAGTGGGTATGGTGGAAACAACAGTTGCAGATATACACACACACACACACATTTTTTTGTGAAGGACAAGCTTTGCAGAGTTTGTTTGCAACACATCGTTAAAAAATCCAGACTTTTGCACTTTTTCACCATACAATTAAGCTAAATATTGTCCAAATGGGAAGAAAATGAAAAGTGGTTAAGAAAAACAAGAGAAAACTCAAGGAAGTCATGAGAGAGACTCAAGGATTTTGGTTTTGGTAAAAAGAAAACTCAGGGAAGTTAGCTTCATGAGAGACACAAGTTTCTACTGTGGAAGTTGGCTAGCGATGCTCTGCCCGTCATAATCAAGATTCGGCGATGTGGGGCCCAAACATCCCGTAGGCGTGCCCAATGTGCGGCGGGACGAGGAAAGTTTGAGAGCTCGGCAAGGCTGCTCTGTGCCTTGCCTCTGTTTCTTTTGGTCGTGTTGTTCTTCTGTGTATTTATCTATCAAAATAATAATAATAATAATAAAAGTTTTTTGTTTGGGATTTAGTACTCATTGTCTCGTGCCATTATCTCAAGGTTTCGAGATGTGTTTCACGGATTACGTTCGTGAGTGTAGTCGACGCACTCAGGAAATTCATATACATAAATGATGATGAACATTTACACCATCATAATTATCTGAATTACAGTAATATCTTAACACTGTACGAATTCCAATTACTTATATAATTACATTGATATCCCATTCATGCAAATAATTGTTATATATAATGATGCAAATGACAATGATATTGTTCCACCGGGTAATACAATCACTGTGATATAAATCACAACGATGTTACTGTGTAAAATGATACAAATCAGGTCTAATAAATCATTGGACATATTTCAAACTTTCTCTTTGTATTTTAGGCCTTCTTATAGGATATCCCTGAAATTCAATTTGTAGCATTTATTTTCCCTAAATTTTGAACCGTTTAAAAATTAAAACATTTTCCCTCAGTTAAACCGAAAATGACACGATACGTGTTGCAAACTCACTAGAGGAGTTTAGATGTTGAATGTGTAATTACTAATTTACCCCTGAAATTAAATTAATAACCTTGAAGAAATCAGGCGCAAAAAAACTATTCTGCTATTCATATCTTAGCAGGGACGGTTTACTCCGGCGCGCTCCGGTGTCTTGCTCCACGCCGGCACCCCACTCTCCGCCGGCGCCCTTCTAGTTCACCACAATCATGGGTTTGTCACCTGGGCCGGAGATGACCTTGAAAGGCCATAGCTTGATATCACTCTGGACTGATGGATCGTTGAATCTCCAACCAATCAACCACTTTGCATCTGCATCAACATACATTCTCCGATTCAGCCAAAAACATATGCTAACTCAAATCCGATTCTCCTAAAACTAATTCTTAACCAAACTAACACCTACCACTGAATGAGTTAATTTCGTCTTATATGCAAATACCGTTACTGGATTCGGATCGTTTTCTAAAATGCACCAAAAAAAAAAAAAAGCTACTTATCTTCCTAAATAAATAAATTTCTTTACCGATAAATTCCATTACTCCATTCAAACCATATATTCTCATGTAACAGAATAAATTAATAAACATTTGACCATCAAACATTAGATCTAATCTGCTGAAGGTAAAAACACCTAAATCTAACAAAAATCAAATAAAAATATAAACTGAAATCACGGAAAAAAAAAAAAAAAAAAAGATTATAGATGGAAAAGATACGCTACCGAAGACGGTGTTGGTGGGGGTTCATGGCGACCTGGTTCTTGGCGGCGTCGCCGATGAGACGCTCGACGTTGGTGAAAAAAGGTAGGCTCGAAAGAATTTTTTTCTTTTTTCTTTTTTCTCAACATTCAAAAAAACACAAAAGTTAATGATTTTACTAAAATACCCTTAAATTTGTAGTGCAGATGTCATTTTCCGTTAAAAATTTAATTGAGGAGAAAAATAGTTTAGGGGAATGAATATTACAAATTGAAATTTGAGGGGTATTTTGTGACAAGGCTTAGACTTCAGGGGAAAAAAAGTGAAATTATTTAATATACTAAAAGGATGGACTGATTCATGTTGTGTACAATGAATGCACAGTAAAATTACGCTTTTACCCCTCCAGATCAGCTTTGTCCCTTCGGCTGCACAGTAAAATGTCGATTTTACCCTCTTCTCAGTGTTTTGACGCTTTTCCCCTCCTGATTGTCTCTAACGGTTGCATTATCTACAGTGTTCTTCCTTTTTTGCCCCTGAAACCCTAAATTGTTGGGATCTTTATGTGTCCTAAGGATAGAAAATCAATATTAGGGATTTTCTATAAATATGACATTTTGATATTAATAAGAGGAAATTATTCATGTTTAATAAGTGGTGTCCTATTTACTTTCATTT
>JAFMPE010168706.1:0-18954 GCA_024759925.1 Ficus religiosa
GTATGTATGATGACAAGTTTTTCTACAAGATAATCTATGTGAATATGTTTTAAAGAAAAAAAAATTTCTCAAATTTTCAAGCAAGTTAAGTACAAGTAAGCACGGTGTCGGCCCCGCTTGGGAAGTCGGGGCATCACATTGACACCACAAACATATCAAAGAAAGCTTTTTAATCGTCACTGAATGTGTTGATAATGGTGGTAGTGTCGGCTCCACTGGTAGAAAACATTCTTGATCGGTTAATAAATATCCATTCTTTCCTAGGAGATTGGAGAAGTACTTGTTGTCAAAAGCATTTTGAGTCGTCTGATCAAGATTGGTTATGACGCTATCATTACCACCCCAGGGCATATTTGCCTGAGGGCTTCCAAAAGTGTTGTGTTCAACGTGGGATCAGGACTTCCCGTGTTGTTGAAATTGTTTAGTTGTTGACTAAAAGTTAGACATCGAGCTCGTCCAAATGTCTGAGCACCTAAATATGATATATACTTATAATTAGGACACAAGTATTGGTCTTGCTTTAGTAAATTAGTTTACATGAAGAAAAATAGAAATAGAAATAGAGAATCTTTATTTTTGGCCCCTTTTTTTTAAGCGACTTTAATCTAATGTCCACTATTTTTTTTAATTCTATATGTATATATATATAAAAGTCTTTAAAAAAAATTTCGTGAAATATTGTTGATTTTTGATAAATTATTTGTTGATCTTGGTCGATTGTTGCTTAATTAATCAATGGAGATTATCGATATATGTTTATAAAACTAATCATGTCAATTATTACTTCTTGATTTGTAGTACATGCATAATATTTAAATTTCAGAAACTTGGAGACATTTGCTAAAAAATTGCTTTGAAAGGGTACTCATTGTTTGCATGTGCGTCTCTCTCTTTCTCTGTTTAACGAAAAGGGGTAAAATCAAAACCTGAACATCTATTGAACATTTATACGTACTGATTTCTATCACTATAATATATCGAAAACATCGAAAATTTTATGCCATGCATATGGATATAATGGGATGCAACTGGTTAGTAGATTTTATTAACATAGTTATATATTAAATGACGAGTTGAAAAAAAAAAAAAAAAAAAAAAAAGAAAACACCTTACCCGAGAGTACAACCAGATCGCGGTAGAGTTGAGGCCTTGGTTTAAGAAGTTGGCCTTTAGTTGATCGAAGGTGAAGAAGGGACTTGGAATGGCTTCATTGGCAAGTGTTAAATTTGCAGTCAAGCTATCCCTTCTTCCTAATGGGACATCCCAGCAAGGACCGCCTGACTGCAACCACAAATTTAGTTCAGAAGATTTCGCAATATAGAAAGATGACATTATTCTTGTAATCATTACTTGTAATCATCTGTAATATTCTAGAATACTACCGATTTATGTTCATAATTATTACATCGTCCATGCTTTAATATTTTAATTTTTTTTAATAAGCTACGAGAAGATATAATTGATATCAGGGTTAATCGTCACACGTACATACATAAACTTTTCGGACATTTGACATTTATACAGATCCATGTGATTAATGGACAAATATTACGTACCAAATGCACAGATTCCTCGGATGCGATGGCAAGGATATCGGCACAGGAGACAATGCCCGGACAAGCATTCTCCAATGCAGTCTTGATGTCATCAACAACGTCGAAACCTCTGATTGAGTTGTTACTTCAACGTGATTGCTTCTGGCTCACTATCGTATCGGTGTTGTCCAAACAGATCGATGCATCACAACCCTGAATATGCATATATATGTACACAATAAACATCAATCTACATATATATATGGTGTGCATGTGTGTGTAAAGAGGCAGCGCGCAGCTCATACATTGACAAAGCAATCGTGGAAATGAAGGCGAACTAAGCTGTCGCCGATACGAGGATCGATCTGCAGAGCCTCCTCAATGATTTCCCGTACAATGCTGGTTGCATTCGGGCAAGTGTGATGGTAAAATGTTGGAGTGAGCAGACCAACTCCAACCACAAAAGCAGAGAAAAGGATCAAACGATAACGTGTGATAGCCATTTGGATTCTACTTAATAAGAAGTGGTTGTGCGGATTAATATAGAAGACAACAAGTTTGGTGGGGGCAGACATTCCTATTGAATTTGCTTCAATAATATCAAACTTATAAGAAAAGTCTATGGCTTTACCAGAGAGAGGGAAGGGGGGGGGGGGGGGGGGGGGGGGGGGTGGTTTGCTGGGTGGTGGTGTGAAAAGAAAAATCTATAAAATGCTGCTTGGACGCAGTGCGTACCTATCGGTGAAAGAGATTGTGGAGATTGATGTTTCAGCCACTTTCAGATGACTTTTTATTCAATTTTAAATAACAAAAAAGTTTAAAAAAGACTACTGTTTTAATTCATACTTTAAAACTTTATAAATCAGAGTTTTTTTTAGAGGGTTAAAAATAATATCCTACCAGTATAAGGAGACAAATTTTCATGAAGTTCAATTAAGTTGTATAATGTTTAGTCAAATTATATGTTCGATTTGATCTAATAGTATTAAGAAATGCAACAAAAGGAGTACAAAATTTCCAAGAATACATTGTCATTGCCAAAAGTGAACAACTGATATAACGCCAACTTAACGTTAGAAATTAACGAAGAAGATGTAACGATAATATGTTTGGTTATTTCTGACGTTGATTGAGTTATTTTCACAGGTAACGCGATGAAAACTCAATATGTAATAGCAAAGTTCATGTCAAAATTTATAAATATTATTTAATGATTTGATAAATTTGTTTGAATGTCTAATTAATAAATATCTATGTTGTATATATATATATATAAGTATATATGTAATACACTTCGTGTTATATGTTTATTTAGATGTATATATTTATTGTCATGTGTATGTGTCGTATACACACATAAAATTTTATATGTTAAGTCGTTATATAATTAACGTGTATATATATATATAAAGTTATCTGGTTAGTGAAAGTATATATAATATTATATGTATATATGTGTATAATAGGAAATCTGATGGAGAATATGAAGGGAATGAATGGACGATTTAAAAGGGAGGTGGGGGATTGGGGGGGGTTGTGGGTGTGGTGGTTGTGTGTGGGTGGGGGTGTGTGGTGTTGGTGGTTATCAATCAGAAAACGTGAAGAACGGGGGGAAAAAAATGGAAAGAAGTAATCAGAAGAAAAAGGGAAAGGAAAGAACGTGGGATGAAAAAAAGTGGAAAGTTTTGATTCTTTAATTTCATTCAATCTCCTACTTATCTAACAATCTTATTTGCCCAAAATAATTCACTCATGACAGCCCTTAGCATGTTATTTCTATCAATTAATATGCAATGAAATTCTAATTTCAGTCCATAAAAGTCTAATCATCATTTTTCAACCCTCATTCTTTTCCACCCTTTATTGTCGAATATTTTCTCTCTTAACCTCCTCTCTTATACGTACAAGATATTTAAAAAATAAAATAAAAATAAATAAATAAATAAAACCTTCATAGACTTGCCATCAAATCGCCACTCTCAATCCGTTGATATTTATCAATTCTTAAAGTGAAAATAAAATATTTTTGAGGTATAATTTCTTCTTTTCTTTCAATGCTGTTTTGAAATTTCATGAGCGATTGAGTAATTTCTTGATAGTTGCTTGGTGTTAGTTGAATGGAGATATGGGGGGAGTGCATAAATGTGTATTGAAAAATATTGTATTGGAGAATTCATGATTTTTATTTTAGAAGCATGCCGCAAGGTTGGTTATTATATTTATATGATTTATCCATGTGAATGGTGTCTATTTTATTTTAGTTTTGGATGGATTTCCTTGGAATTTTTGGTAAGATTTAATGGAAATCTCCATATTCTATTATAAGTTTTCAAAGTTGTTTTCAAGGATGCAAACGGATTCTGTTTTTAATTAATTAGGTACCATTAGAAAACTCTTGATGTCTACTTTCTTTTAAAAATGGTTTCAAGTCCTTTGGAGTCTTGTACGAATTGTATGAATTTTTGAAGGAATGGAGATCTGGTTGCCAGTTTCTGTAAAGTTTTGTAATTTTATATAATTGTTGGGTTTTGGTATTTTGATGTTATTAAATGATGAAATAGACCTATTACGCGCTGTTATAATGTGATGGATGTGTTTGATAAATTATTATTGTACTTTGTTAATTTTTATTATATTTAACATTTATGCATGAACCGTTCTAAAAGGCAACCACTTGAGACCTCAATTGTACATCACCATTGGAAAAAAATTTAAAAAGGTTAAGTAAGGCATTTAGGTAAGTATACTCTCACCTGCAACATGAATCAAAGATTTGAGAAGTATATGTTTTGATATTGATGACGATGTTATGATGTTTTTTTTACTTGTCTTAGATGATGTTTTGATTAAAGATATTATATATGTATGTATATGTACTTTTATGTTTTAAAATGGCATTGTATACCCTTGATGATGATGTTATCTGATAAGCGGACTTTCTGTCACCCTTGGTTTGGTAGTTGCTACCCCACTCCTTGTGTGATAGCGTGCTATGATGGTACAATGCCTAGTCCAATATATGACGAGTTTGAAAGTTAAAAAGTTTTTGAATGATATTTATGCTGATAAAAGAAAAATGTTAATTTATGTTTGTGACATTTAAGTGTCATACTAAGCCTTTGGCTTATATAAGTTAATTCATGTTGTGGATAAAAGAAAGGGTAAGATGTAGTATTGGAGAAGCTTGGAGCAAAAGTAAGACGATGTGTGATAGGAAAACGGGAAGAATGATCATGGGATGAAAACATTTAATTTCAAATAAAGTTTTGGGACGTTCGTTTATTAATATTTTGATTGAAGGATTTATGTGGACTTTCTTAAATTTTGTTTCGTGATATGATTTTTGAGAATTTATATTAATTATAAAAATTATTTTGATAAGGTTTAAAATGCGATGCCTAGAATTCTCACATACTTGTTGGCCAATGCATTGCATCCTTTCATGATATTATGCATATAAATCATATGTTTGAGTGATTATTGAAATGCATTTGTCATGCTCATAATATGCATTATATCTTAAAAGTGCATAAGTGTTGAGTCACGTTTAATACATTGATGAATTTCAGGGTTCCTGGAAGGTGGATCCGGTAAGTAGGAAAAAAAAAAAAGAGTTTATGATAGTGATTTCTATAAAATTTAATGGATTAACTAAGTTATGGAGCTCAAATATGGTGAAGGATTCAAAGATAGGGTTTTGGATGTACAAGATCTTCGGTGTGAGTGTATACACCACATTCGATAAGCAAGTTGGTTGGTTAAGACCTAGTTTGTATTTGAGAATTGGTGTGAGAATTCAACACCCCATTAAGGAAGTGAATAAGTTGAAAAAGTAGGACACTAGTCCAGCTTAGGTAAAATTACTTCATAATGAAGGAATTTAACTTTAAAGTCTAACAAGCAACTAGGTGGTTCATTTTCTGCAAAAAAAAACTCTCCAAGTCCGACTTCTTCTGCCTCTAAACACCATATTAAGTTAGGTTTTTGAGAAATTAAGAGCTATCTTGAGTGGTTTGATCAATTTTTGGTGGAGAATTTTAAGGAAAAGCCTAGTTTCTACACCAAGGTAAGGGCAGTTTCTGTTTCTGTTTTCTTGGACATTGGTTCAGAGGGTTTACCATGCAATTAAGATGTAGTTTTTGACTGATCTATCGCCACATATGTTAGGTTAAAGCCTATAAAATGTTGAAAGAAAATTCAATTCGGAGGTTAGGGTTTTACCCATGTTTTTGGAACCTGTCCAGTTTCAGGTTATTTTTCATTGTGATTCAGATTTTGATTTATTTCTATATTCTACGCTTTGTCAGAGTTGAAAATTTGAGGGTTGTTCCCTCTATGTGTTGGCTAAATAACTCTAAAATAATTTTGATTAATTCTTTTTGAATTAAGAAATATGGCCCTGACAATAAGGCTGGTACCAGGCAGTGAAAATTGGAGATTTGTGGTTTATAATAGTCTCGTAATTTATGGATATTTTGTAGAAATTATATTGTTTTCAGGTGTTGTATGCGATATTTAAGCTTTGGGGAGGCTTACATACAGGGAAACTATGGCAAAATTTTTTTTGAAGAACTAGGCTTTAAAGTTAAAATCCATTATAGGGAAATGAACTCATTGGTACTTTTATTGTTAATAATTGTTGAAATGATAGTAATGTGGTTAAACTGCTCCATATTTCAAAGGTGTTGAACACCGGATCCCCTGAGAGGAAGCCCAATAATCTTTTATACAATACCGAATCACAAGGTAAGTAGAATTGCACCTGTGTTACCATAAAAATAGTGCATATGTATTATGTATTTGAAAGTAAGATTTGGGCAAACGGTCTCCACATCATGATGGCATAAGCATTCATACACTACATGATGAAATATGTGTATCAAAGGCATTTTGTGTAATAAATGTGTTTGAGAATCTTTTAAATGATCTTTTGGTGACTTGTGACTAGTTTATTGCTAAGAATGATGAAATGTGTCTCGATGGAGACTTCCAGACCTTTATGTCTCAATGAAGACTTGTGGTGTGAGAAGCTTCCTCGATGATCATGAGGAAGAAGAGCATTTTAAATATGATATGTCTAACACGACAGTACCTTGCTACATTATATTTATGGTCATGAGGTCAATGAACCTCCTATCTCAATGGAGACTTATAATGTGGGAAGCTTCCTTGATGATCACAAGGAAGAAGGAATGTTTAAAATAACTTTACCCCACATGATGGTATTTATTATCATGTTTGTTCTGTGGTCGCAATGTCTGATGGCTAAGGTATCTGGGATACCACCCCGTTTAAGAAAGCCTAATGCACGCAAAAGATAAGAAATAGTATTAGAAGTGAAATTGAATAAGTTAATTGAAGAAGTAAAGTTGTGAGCTCATGCATATTTAAATTGTTTCTGTTATGCATTGATTCTATTTACTGGGCTTTAGCTCATTCTTTTATAGTGATGCATATGAGGGCACTTCTCAACTTTAGTTGAGGACTAGATGGTTGGCTGGTGTACTCCCGATGCTCATAGACTTGTGTATACGGACTAGCGGACCTATTATTTTGAGTTTTGACTACCCTTATGGCTATGTTTTTTTTATTACTCGGTTGTGCCGATTTTTAGTTGTGTGTTATATTGTATATACTTATCCGGCAATATAGGTTGAGTTTAATATAGTTATTTTAATATCTACGAGGTAGTACCCAAAAGTTCAAATTTGCCCTCACTTTCATACTTTATCTATTTAACTACCTAAGAATAACATAAGTAGAATTTAAGGGAATAACACTACCTAATATGGCTATTTGGGTGATGTAAAGTTGTATTAGCTAGGTGTTACATATAAAAAAAGAAAAAAGAAAAAAAAAGAACTTTGATAGTTTTCTAAAATTATCTAAGTAAAATTTTCCAATAAGTCAAGATTTTTATTTCAAGTTTATTATTTTTTGTAATTTTATGAGAGATGGATGTTGTAAATAGAAGTTGACTGTAACTGTCCATGAGGGGCCATTACAGATATGGTATCAGAGAGGTTTCCTATTTCCTATTATGCATCGTCACGTATCCACTTCAAACTTTTTCAAGTAAGTAATTAATTAATTTCCTTAAATAGAAACAGTAAGAGTTATGAGGTGATGTTCTATTATGGAAAGTATAAATATTGACTCGATATCCTGAAATAGAAAGTTTCCATGTTACTAACATTTCATGACTAACACACGACTAAGACAAGATGATGAGTAGGCAAGAACATAACGGCCCTATCCGTGGTATAAGTCGAGTGCAAGACTAAACTAAGGTCATGGTAGAGCCTAATTTTGCAAAAATTTGTGGCAAGACTGCAGAGACAATTCTAGAACAACAACTCTTATCAACAACTTGCAAGCTAATAGTGAAAGAAAGGAAGCCCCAACTGATCCATTAGTTCAACAACCAATGCAATATAGAGGAGTTCAAGAAACAACAATTCACGAGCCCCTGTATTTGAGGTTTAAGAGTTTTAATTTCATTAGCTTAATTGAGAATGAGAAGGGGAAGAGTGCTTCCAACTATTTGATTGATGATACTAAAATCTGGTGGGTACGAATAGAGCTGAGCATGGATGTGAATCGGATGACATGGCAAGAATTCCTCTGAGAATTTAACAAGTAGTATTTCAACATGTCAGTGACCATGTAACGACCTGACTATGTAGGCCGTTACCATACTTACGTAAATTAAATCTTCGTTTGAAATACTTAGACTTACTGAAATTTTAGAGAAAAAAAAAATTAAAAACACAACGTAAATAAATTAATCCATATTCATTTGGATAAACTTTACCATGCTTACACATTACTTGTTTAACAAATCATAAAATCTCACATAATCCTTACTTTTATCTGAAGTCTTGAAATATCACATGCATAGCATGGTACTAATTATTTAAACATATATACATATGTTTATAGTTCAAAAGAGTTTGTGGAAAAGTCTGCGTAGTGGTATCCCACACCGCCCTCCACTTGTCGTATCGTCTCCATAGCCCACCAAATTAAGTTGCAGGTATCTTACCATTTACCTACAGCATAAGCATAAGTTATGAGTTTTCGCCTAGCAAGTACAACTTTCTTCCCGCAAAATCATTTTAGTAAAAGAATGCATGGACCAATTATGCTTTCTTATGTTAATTTAACATGAATCACTTATACTTTCTTGTTTTAACTTAGCTTTGGGCCCCTTTCATAACATGAATATGAGTGTACGTACCGTGACTCATAGCCATGGATTAAACCCGCCCTTGTAACAGGTCGGTATGATACAAGGCAACTTGCTTGCCTTCAAGCTTGAAAACTTGTTCTTAATTTGATCATACTTGAAAACCTAAATCTTTATTGTTTCTTACTTGAAAACTTAATCTTATTCTTGTCATATGATTTATTATTAGTGAGCATGTTTTCATGATGCCACAATAATAGAACATAAAACATATGTACATCATGTAAATCAATGCATGATTTTTGAAAACATGTAAAGTAGTAAAAACATTTTGCCCATACCGTAGACAGAGTTGTACTTACAAATTGTCCTATGTTCTTGATCTATTATTCTAACAAGGCATGACAACAAGTTATATTATATTCCTATTTTCAAACATGGCAGAAGAATCATTCCATTCTAGCTTAACAATCCATAACATATTCACTGAACCATAAATCGGTCTCCAAACTGACTACCATCTGTCATAGAATTGTTACTTGTACTTAAGTAACTTTGGGCCTATTTTTTATTATTTTCTTTTTCTCAAAAATACCTTGTTTTCTTATAACACACCTTATTTACTTTGAAAATATCTTAGCTTCATAAATCAAGCATTTCTTGATACAATACTGGAAATTACCCTTTAAAAAAAAGTCATTTGTGAAATTTTAAATGGATTTAAACCTCTTTGAAACTTATCTTCATAAAACCATTGTTTCTTTAAAAAGAGTTATAAAACCTTGGAAACTAATTTTTCTAGATAAAAACAGCCTTTTAAATTGTATGTGTGCAGGAATTTCTACTTCCATACCTAGTTTTGAAAATTCAGTTTTATCTTTAAATTGATTTGGACTTTGGAAATTTCTTCACAGAAGTTGTAGGTCTCATCGAAACCTACAACTTTTATTATTTGTCTGAAACTTTAATCTATCTTTAACTTACTCGTTTTTCTCCTTGAAGAATTCTGGCCGTGTACATTACCTGGATCGGTCAGTTTTGAAAACTCATAAAAGCATAGGCCTTTGGAGCCCTTTTTTCAAAAACTGTTTACATTACCGCCTAGGATTTTTTGTTTTCTACAACTTTGCAGTTTTAACTTTTTTTCAAATTAGGTATCTAAGGGGCTCAAAATTCAATTTCTAGAAAACATACCAAATTGTTTTCAAAAACCAACAGTTTATATTTTATTGATTCTTGCTTAAAATCTATGCATACTACCTCAAACAGTCAAAACCGTGAGCCTACATCAACATACAGTGCGTATGATTCTTTTTTAAAATTCAACCATCACTTATCTTATGCACTTGAAAAACACGACATAGATAACTTGCTATTTTTACGAACTTGTATCATTAGGTTGATTTTTTTAAACTAACATACATATAATCTTTCACATAACCATCATACATAAAATATCCATATTTAACCATGTGAGAGCATAATCACAAGCACATGGTGAGCACACATAATCTTAAAACTCATCCTAGAGTATAAAATCAAATGCATGCTTAGAGCAAGCAAACAAGATAACATAAGCATAGATCTAGCATAACTCAAGCATAAACCAACCATTAAGAACCATAATATAAGAAAATAAAAGAACATGAGCTCATGCTCCTACATCCCATAAGTTGAAATACACATAAATTCCTCAATCAAAGCTTAATGAAGATCTTAGTTAGAGGATCAAGAATAATACCTCTAAAGCTTTGAAAGAGTTGATTCTAGTCCTTGGGATGAGAGAAATTTTTGCTCTCTACTTCTCCACACCACAACCGGCCACCCTCTCTCTCTCTCTGTCTCTCTCTCTGTCTCTAAGGGCTAGAGAGGAAGAAGTTTGAAGGGAACTAAAAGTTGAGAGACTAACTAAATAATCCAACTCTTCACCACCCACCTTTATTTATAGGTGGAAATTCTAAAATTATCCACAATAATTTTTTTTTTCTTCACCTTTCTTGAATTATATATTTGGCCTTAAAGACAAAATTTTTGCCTTCCAAGTCCTCAAAGTGGCCGGCCATGTGGAGAGTTAGACCAAAAAAAAAAAAAAAAAATCTTTTCTCACTTGTATTTTCTATTTCTTTCCATAAAATTCATAAATCCCAAAATTTGCATAATTGTCTATATGACTTGGCCTCCAAGTAGGGCCATGTTTGGCACTCTCCCCTAATATGCAGTCCATTTTCTTAATAATCCAGATGGTACAAATACTATTTTAACTATCAATAGTATAGTAATACTGAACTGCAGTCCAAAATTTATTTGCACTTAGCTAGACCGCGTATAGTTTTTTCTTAGGACTTAAAGCTAATTAGTCCTCATTACTCCAAATATTGTTCCTGATCATTCTGAAGCATTCTTAATCTTATTCTTAATTCTGCATCCGTAATGATGGTCGGTCACAATATAATTTCAATACTGCTTATTATACTACAGTATCACCTTAATCATGTCATGAATTTTATTTTATTTTTTTGGTCATCCATTGGCCAGGATAAAACCATAAATCATGATCTGCCTTTTTCATTTTACGACCTCATACTTAAACTTAAATTGTCATTGAGTCTTATAACATTATAAGAACTCAAACATATGCTAGTAATCAGATCATGAGTTTCCTATTGATATCAATAATTTCCATGAAACATCACAATAATACTTAGTATCGAGTCCAAACAATTCGGTTATTACAGACCAAGGAACCTTATGATGAGTTTAATAACTTTCATCAAGGAAATCTATCGATGACAGAAGCTGTTAAGTAGTTTAACCAATAGGCACGCCTTTGTCCCCACATGGTGCCAAATGAAGAAGAATAGCTGAGGAGAATGATCAGGAAGCTGAGACTCGAGATTGTAGTGATTGTTAATAGAGAGCTCTATAATAATCTGATAGTGCTCAAGATGTTTGATTATGACCTAATTTTAGGTATAGATTTCTTGGGAAAGTACAACGCAACTATTGAATGCTGAAGATGTAAGGTCGTGTTTGATCCCAAACGAGATGATTGGTTTGAATTCATCAATGATGTGAAGAAGAGGACGAAGTTGTTCCTGACAACAATGAAGGCTTAGAAGATGCTAGCCAATAGCTGTACCAGTTTCCTAGCCAACATCATTGATAAGAATAAATAAGATGATTTGAAAATTGAAAATATACCTGTTGTATGAAATTTTAGAGATGTGATCCTAGATGACTTCTTAGATTGCCACCAAAGAGGGAAAAAAAAATCGAATTCGAGAATGAGTTAATGCCTAACATGGGGCCAATCTATAAGGCACCATATCATATGACACCTACTCAATTGAAAGAATTACATGAGCAACTTCAAGAGCTATTGAGCAAAGGCTTCATCCACCCTAGTCATTTACCGTGAGGAGCTCCAATTTTATTTGTGAAGAAGGAGGATGGCACGATGAGACTCTGCATCAACTAAAGAGAGCTGAACAAGGTGGCCATAAGGAGCAAGCACCCATTACCAAGAATTGATGATTTTATTGATCAACTACAAGGTGCAATCATGTTTTCGAATATTGATTTACAATCTAGATACCACCAACTAAAGATCTAGGAAGAAGATATCACCAAGTTAGCCTTCAAAACTCGATACGGCCATTATGAGTTTGTGGTCATACCATTTAGGTTGACCAATGCCCCTGTTGCTTTTATAGACCTGATAAATAGAGTGTTCAAGGAGTTCCTAGATAAATTTATGATAGTGTTTATCGACGACATTCTCATTTATTCAAAGACTCAACATGAACATGAGAGGCATCTAAAGATAGTTTTGCAGACATTAAAACAGAACCTATTGTATGCCAAATTCTCTAAAAGTGAGTTTTGGCTAGATCGTGTGGCATCCCTTGGTCATGTGATTTCTAAAGATGGCATAATGATGGATCCTGTGAAGATTGAGACCATTAGTAATTAGAAGAGACCAACCAAAACAAGTGAGATCAAAAGTTTCCTTGGTTTCATAGGATATTGTAAGAAATTTATGGCTGATATTTCAAAGCTTGCCATGCCGCTTATGAAGCTTACCTAGAAAAAAAAAAAGTTTGAAGTACTTCTTCACACAAAAGAATATGAATATGGGACAAAGGATGTTGCTTAAGCTTGTAAAGGATTGCAATTATGAAATCCTTTACCACCCAAGAAAGGTGAATAGGGTAACCGATGCATTGAGTTGGAAGGCATCTGGCATGTTAATGTTCTTGCATGCGATGTCCATGCCTCTTCAAATGAGATTCTTGATTTTGGGTTGGAATTGATAGCTGGACTATAATCAGCATTGACCTTATCTCCGACTATTTTAGATGACATTCAGAGTAAGCAAGACCTTAATACAAGCCTTCTGAGAATTAAAAGGAAGAAGCTTGAAAGGAATATGAAGGCTTTAGTCTGTTTGATGATGGAGTGTTGAAGCTTAACGGATGATTATTGTTCCTAAAGACGAGGAGTTGAGGAAAGAGATTCTTGAAGAGGCGCACAACACCCCGTATACGCTTCATCCAGGTGCAACCAAAATGTACATAAATCTTAAGAGAAGTTTTTGATGGTTTTGGATGAAGGACATGGCACGCTATTTGAAACATTGTTTGACTTGCTAACAAGTTAAGGCTGAGCACCAAAAGTCAGGATGTGTGCTCTACTCAATTCAGTTTCCGGATGGACATGGGAAGACATTGTGATGGATTTTATTATTAGACTGCCAAGGACTACGAATGGATATGATGTTATATGGGTGGTCATTGACAGATTGACCAAGTTAGCACATTTTCTTCCTATACGAATGACGTCCTCTATTGAACAATTGGCAAAATTATATGTGAAAGAGGCTTCATGGTGTTCCCAAATCTATTATTTTGGATTGAGATAGCAAGTTCATGTCCCATTTCTGGAAAAGCATTCAGGCTGCTTATATGGGCACAATGTTGAAGTTTAGCATGGCTTTTCATCCTCAAATAGACGGTTAAACGGAGAAGAAGACCAATCAAATGCTTGAGGATATGCTCCGAGCTTGTGTCTTGGACTTCAAATGGAGTTTGTATAAGTTTCTGCCATTGGCTAAGTTTGCTTATAACAATAGTTATCAAGCTACAATTACGATAGCTCCTTATGAGGTACTTTTAAGTGAGACAATATAGGTCCCTAAATTGTTGGCATGAAGTCGAGGAAAAGAAGCTAGCATAGTCGAAACTTAAGGAGAAAACTGACTTTTTTTTTAATAAGACGATCAGAGAGATGAAGATGATTCGATGACAAATTATCACAGCTCAAAGTAGGCAAAAGAGATTTGTGGTTGTACGTCAGAGGCCCTTGGAGCTTGAGTTAGGGGACCTTGTGTTTATCCAAGTTGTCCCGATGAAGAGCGTGATGTGTTTGGGAAAGACAAGCTTAGTCCCAGGTTTGTGGGACCATATATGGTAATTGAGTGTACCAACAACGTGGCATACAATCTAGAATTGCCTCAAGATATGGCGTCTATCTGTATTGTGTTTCACTTATCGATGTTGAAGATGTATGTATGGGATCAATCACATATCAAGTAGCCGCAATAGATTTAGAACAAGAGAACATAAGCTATGAACATAAATCAATTGAGATTCTTGATTGAAAGATGAACAAAGAGATTTCCCTTGGTAAAAGTTTCTTGGCACAATAACAAGATAGAGAAAGCTACATGGGAGACAGAAGAGGCTATGTGAATGAATTACTAGGAATTATTCGAAGTTTCAAGGAGGAAACTTTTATAAGGCAAGGGGGGTTGTAACGCCCCAACTTTTAATCGACCATATTAACAAAGAAAATTTGATGATAATATGTTTGGTTATTTCTGACATTGATTGAGTTATTTTTACATGTGACGTGACAAGTACTCGATATGCTAAAACAAAGTTCATACCAAAATTTATGAATATTATTTAATGATTTGATAAATTTGTTTGAAGGTTTAATTATAGATATCTATGTTATATATATGTATGTATATATGTAATACACTACGTGTTATACGTTTATTTAGATGTATATATTTATTGTCATGCGTATGTGTCGTATACACGCTAATAATTTTATATGTTAAGTCTTTATATAATTAACGTGTGTGTGTATATATATTAAGTTATTTGGTTAGTCAACGTATAAATAATATTATATGTATATATATATATATATATATGTATAATAGGAATCTGAAGGAGGATATAAAGGGAATGAGTGGAAGATTAACACCAAAAAAAAAAAAAAAAAAAAAAAAAAGGAAGTGGAAAGAAGTTAATCAGAAGAAAAAGGGAAAGGAAAGAATGTGCGAGGAAAACAAAAGTGGAAAGTTTTCATTCTTGAATTTCATTCAATCTCCTAGTTATTAACAATCTTATTTGCCCAAAGTAAGTCCTTCATGACAGCCCTTAGCATATTATTTCTATTAATTAATATGCAATCAAATTCTAATCAGTCCATAAAAGTCTAATCATCATTTTTCAACCCTCATTCTTTTCCTCTCTCTATTGTTGAATATTTTCTATCTTAATTAACCTCCTCTCTTATACATACAAGATATCAAAAAAACAAAAAACAAAAAATAAAACAAAACAAAACTTCCATACATCAAATCCCCACTCTTAGTCCAACGATCTTTCTCAATTCTTAAAGCGAAAATAAAATATTTTTGAGGTATGATTTCTTCTTTTCTTTCATTGGTGTTTTGAAATTTCATGAGCGATTGAGTAATTTCTCGATGGTTGCTTGATGTTAATTGAATGGAGATGAGGGGGGAGTGCATAAATATGTATTGAAAGAGATCGTACTGGTGAATTGATGATTTTTGTTCTAGAAGCATGCCTTAAGGTTGGTTATTATATGCATATGGTTTATCCATTTGAATGGTGTCTATTTTATTTTATTTTTGGATGGATTTCCTTGGAATTTTCGATAAGATTTACTGGAAATTTCCAGATTCTATTATAAGTTTCCAAAATTATTTTCAAGGATGCAAACGGATTCCGTTTTTATTGAATTAGGTATCATTAGAAAGCTCTGAATGTCTACTTTCTTTTAAATTTGGTTTCAGGTCCTTTAGAGTCTTGTATGAATTGTATGAATTTTTTAAGGAATGGAGGTCTGGCTACTAGTTTCTGTAAAGTTTTGTACTTTTGTATAATTGTTGGATTTTTGTATTTTGATGTTATTAAATGATGAAATAGGCTTATTAGGCGCTGTTATAATGTGATGGATGTGTGATAAATTGTTATGGCACTTTGTTAATTTTTATTATATTTATTATTTACGGCATGAATGGTTCTAAAAGACAAGCACTCGAGACCTCAATCGGGCGTCACTATCGGAAAAAATTTTAAAAAGGTTAAGTAAGTCATTTAGGTAAGTACACACTCACCTGCAACCTGAATTAAATATTTGAGAAGTATATGTTTTAACATCGACAATGATTTTATGATGTTTTTAATACTTCTCTTATGATAATATAACGTTTTGACTAAAGACATTATAAATGCATGTATTTTTATGTTGTAAAATAGCGTTGTACACCCTTGATGATGATGATGAATGTGATGATAATGTTGTTATTCAGTGAGCAGACTTTTTATCACCGTTAGTTTCTGATTGGGTATCCCACTCCTTCCATAACTAGTGCGCTATGACGGTACAACGCCGGGCCCAATGTATGATGGTTTTGAAAGTTAAAAAGTTTTTAAATGATATTTATATTTATCATGATGTTTATGATGATGAAAGAAAAATGTTTATTTACGTTTGTGAGAATTAAGTATCTTAATAAGCCTTTGTTTATGTAAGTTAATTCATGTTGTAGATAAAGGAAAGAGTAAGATGCAGTATTAGAGGAGCTTGAAGTGGAAGTGAGACAATATGTGATAAGAAAACAGGAGGAATGATCATGGGATGAATACTTTTAATTTCAAATAAAGTATTGGGATGTTCGTTTATTATTATTTTGATTGAAGGATTTATGTGGACTTTCTTAAATTTTCTTTCATAATCTGATTTTGAGAATTTATATTAATTACAAAAATTATTTTGATAAGGTTTAAAAAAAAAAAAAAAAAAAACCTAAGTAAAATTTTCCAATAAGTCACGATTTTTATTTTTAGTTTATTATTTTCTGTAATTTAATAAGAGATGGATGTTGAAAAGACATGTCGACTATAACTGTCCTTAAGGGATCATTACAACTAATGTTTTCAGTCTTAAACTCGAACAATTTCAATTTAACCTTTCAGCAACGACAATGTTGTTGTTGTTGCTAAAAGTGTAATAAAAATAGAGAGGACAAATATCTTTGCTAAAAACTTTCAGCGGCTACATCTTAGCTGTGACTTATATTTGACGATCATTGAGGCTAAAACTTTTTATATTGACGATTTCTGTCGTCCCTGAATAGCACCGATCATATGAAAAGCAGCAATAAGTTCATAAACACAAAAACGAAGTGCATAAAAAAAACCAAAAAAAAAAACCAAAAAAAAAAAAAAAAAAAAAAAACAATGATAAGTCAAACGACAAAAATCACTAGCTCAAGTAGTGTAATTCCTAGACCGTCACTTTCAGCACAATACCAGTAAATGAGGTTTAATTTTTCAAAAAATAAAGCCATAATCTGATTCATGAGTTTGATTTATAAAATCCTAGAAAAGCATTTTGGGTCAATCACAACACTAGTCATTGAATGTTCACTTTGTTTTCCAAAAACTATCGTTGGAAGTGAATATTTCTAAAGCAACATGTAACATCCTGCATGTGTATTCTACTTTTAAAAAACCATCATGAAATCTTTGTATGTACCACAATGGAAAATTTCGTTATGTTTTTAATCATCATAATATCTTTTCACGGCAGTTCAAAACATTGTAAAATCCTATATTTTGTAACAGTGCAATTAAGCTCCAAATATTTATTTAGCTTTTCCGATATAAAGCTATGGAACGACAATTTTTGAGAGGTTTTACTTCGTTGGAGATTTCTATGCCTTTCTAGATTTTGAAAATAGTGGCATAGTCAAATGAGCTTTAAGATATAGCGTTAATTAGCAAATAGATATAACTGATTACAAGCTCTTACACAAGCAGACATAAGTTTACTAGATATACTTCTTAATGTGTACAATATTTTTTTTAAAATTAATTGTTGTAAATACGATTGAAATTTTTGGTTAAATCTAGATTGGAGAAAAGTTGAATAACTGGCGATGACGCTAGAAACAACGAACAAGAGGAGTATACATTACCGCAGCAAATTTTTCATTTATTTATTTATTATAAAATTAAAAAAAAAAAAAAAAAAAAAGGGCCAACAGAACGTTTTTCACGTACGATTTAAAGTGGTTTGTTTTCTCTGTTTTTATAAAACCCTTGCAAATTACAAACTGCATGGAAAATTCTTTACTGCTTACAAAAACGACAGCGTCGATTTCCGACTAAACACCGAAAGGCATGTGGGAGCAAATAGATCAACAAAAGAATCTCCCACCACAAAAACGACACCACATATGTTGTGGTACAAGTACAACCTCGCTCTTTAATGGAAAGCAACATTGAAAGCAGCAATGCCACCTGGAAAATTAGGGGAAAATAGTTTCCCACTTGAAATTCTGTTAATGAAAGAGATTGGCTAAATCAATTACACGTTAATATTGATGACCCTTCATTTCTTGGACGGTTGGATGAAAATCAAGTATGATCGTACAAAACCAGTAACTAATTAATTAGTATTTTCCCTAAAGTGTGTTTTGAAAACATTGGTAGTGAAAATAAGGAAAACAGTGATCGCATACATAATCTAAATGTAATAATATCTGAATTTTATTTAAAAGTGTAGAGTTTGAATTTCTCTATTCCCAGTTCTCAAAAAAAAAAAAATGAAAAGAAAAGAAAAGAAAAGCATGCTTACCCATGGCCGAACTTCCCTTTTTCTTATATTTTTAAATTTCTCACTGCATTTATGTGACATGCGCATATTAATTAATTACAGCATAGGTAAAAATTATTCCTAAGCACAATTATCAAAAATGGAAAATACTCAACCATGTATATTTGATATATATATACACACACACACACATCATGCTGCATATGTACGCAACTTATTTGTATTCATGACCCTGGTCAGGTCTTACATTTTCATAAGTGCTCTTATTATATATATGTCCCTTAA